>VDFB02132378.1:12082-26482 GCA_007258455.2 Sequoia sempervirens
ACCTGGTTCAACTATTCAGCTCAGAGTCGACCCAGTTCAGCAGTTTGATGATCAGACGGAGAAATAAGGAGTATTTAATGATTTATTAAATATTTAATATTTTGACTTTATATTAAAGTCACTTTATTGAAATATTGAAATATTTAATTAATTTGGCCTATTATAAAGTATTTTTTTTCATACTTTATAATAATGAGTTAATTTTTGATAAAGTGAATAATTATTATTCACTTAATAAGACGCCAATTAATTATTAATGATTTCTCCTAAAGTAAAAGGGCGAATTAAATTATATTATTAAATGATTATTTTGAAGGAGATTGGGTCGAACTTTTCAAAGAAGAATATATATTCTTTCAAGGCAAAATCGAACTATTATGAGATTAGATTCGACTTTTGTCTTTTTGCTCTGAGCATTGGAGTTTGAAACCCTAGGGTTTCTGGCAGACAAACGTTTTTGGAGAACGAAAACTCTCAGGAATCAGGCAGACTGAGACTGTGAAATACCAGTTTAAGCTTGCACTTGGGATTTCAGACAGAGATGGATGGATTGATGATTCGATTTATTCAGAGATAGCAGAGAATAATCATCTACCTATTGTCTCTTTTCCACTTGTGCTTTTGTACCTTTCAGGCCATTCAGAGAAGGCATTGGTTACTTGGCACTTGGACATTTGGATGTGGTTGGTTCTTCTTCATTCAGTTTGTAAGCTCTGGAAACTTGAAATAAAAGATACGCCTCTCTATTCTGGACATTTCCTACGCATTTTCTTGAGCATATGATTTTTTATGAATTTTCTAGCATTTATTAGAGAAATCGCAGCTTTCTCCTTTTTTTGTCTGAAAACCTCAAAAACACAAAAAAAATCAAAACTTGCAAAAACAACACAATCTCCGTCAGGGTTTCGGGTTGAGAACCACCAGGGTTCTTACAGCTGACAACACTTGCTTCCTAAAACTGCATGAGATATGCTATCATCCAACATGTCTAACACGTGCATACCAGAATTGTGCATTTGAAACAGGTCATGTACATGATGACTGAAATTGAAACTGTGTAGACTCCTGACCATGTACACACTGGAAATCTCCTCAATGAGCTCTGTCTGAAATCTTGATGCACTGACGGAATCTCCAATACTATGATCAATGCTCTGGCCTAAATCAGGGTCAAGAGTAGAATCAACATCCACCTCAAAGAGCGGATTATCACAAGAAGATGTAGCATCCGCCTCATAAAGAGGATTTTGTACAAATTGAGCCTCATAACTGTACTGATCCCAATCAAACCCCTCTGATCCCATGGGACTAGAATTAAAATGATAATCCTCCTGAATCATCGCATGCTCCTCCTCTAGAATCTTCGGTTCTATCTTCTCACCCTTTTCGTTGACGAGAATGATAGATCGCATACTCCATCCTTAAAACCAGCTTGCTGGTCTGTTAAATCAGCAATGTCATCACCCTCATAAAACCACTCCATTTGTCTATTTGAACCCTTAGGCTTAAGAGGACAATAGTGGTTTTGGTCATAAGGAGCTTTGCAATAGAAACATAGCTTCCTCCTACGCAAATCATTTATTGTCTCTTGGTCCAAAGGAGCTGCAAACTTCCTCTTTTCATCAACTTTTTCTGATTCTTTAGGTTCTGATTTGCTATCACTATAGGATGAAGATGCTTCTGCATTTGAAGTGAACTTACCACGTGAAGCTGTAAGTTCCATGCTACGAGATTTTCTCATAGCTTCTTGCAGGGTAGGTGGACCGAATGCCTTGATCCAACCTTTCATTGGCTCGAAAAGGCTCTCAATGAACAATATGATCAACCTCCTCTCTGAGATTCCTATCACCATGACGGATAGTCTTTGGAACTCTCCAATGTACGATTCCAAGCTACCCAACTGTTTCAGTTGTGCCAGATCTCTGAAGAATAGTTCTGGATCACGTCTATCAAATCTCTCTACTAGTCTATCAGTAAATTCCTGGTACGAGGTAACCCTGTCATGGTGAAGAGTAGCCATGCCATGAATCCACCAGTCATGTGCCACGCCATCAAGGTGAAGTGCTGCAAATCGAATGGCATCTTCCTCAGGCATGGGACGTAGTGTCAGGAATGTATCCAACTTGCTCACCCAGGCACGTGCTGTAACGCTACCACTGCCATCATAGTGAACTAAGGTTAGTTTGTTGGTAGCTTGTCTGAGATCACTTTGCTTGTTTCTAGGCCTCCCGTCATTCCTGTTATGGTTATACTCTCTCCTCTGGCTCATGAATCGATCGAAGTTAAGGTGCTCCTTAACCCTCGATGGCAATGCATCCCACTCATCATGCATAGCCATAATGTTATCTGCAAAATTTATCTCACCACCCTGTTCAACTTCGTCCACTTCCTCAGCATCATCTCTGGTAAAAGTAGGACATGTAGCTCTCTCAAAGGTGCGTGCTGGAGCTATGACTCTCTGAGGCTCTCTGTGAATACTGCCTTCACGATCCTGATCCAGATTTTGAGCTCTATTAATTGTCAAATTTTGGACATTTGTGCTGAGTTGTTGAAGAATAGTCGCCACCTGTTCTTGGCCTGCAACCATGCCTCTGAGCACATCTTTAGCTTCTTTGTCCTCATCATCCCAAGGATTCCTGTAAGAACTTCCTCCTTCCTTGTTAGCCATATTATCCAAGTCTATTTCCTCCTCCTGATCTTCAAACGGAAATGGTGGGAGAGGATTATGATCACCTCTCTGATTTCTAGGGCCCCCTCTAGAGTAGAACTTGCCAAAACCCTCTTGGTGTGACTTCATAAATTTCTCTAACCCCACAAGCTGGTAGGATCAGTGCTCTGATACCACTGTGATGAGCCTTGCTGGCTCTCAACTCAAAACCCCAATTTTCTTAAGTCTTTAGGTGTTATTTAGTTTTTTAGAGAATTTTTGATAGACAGAAGAGAAGGGGCGCACATCATAAATACTCATAAAATGTAAATTAACACTATTTGCTTCAGAATGAAAGTGTAGATTGCATTATTTTACTGTGACAAATAGATTGCAAATGATACACATACCAGGATATCTCCAGATTATTTAATTAAAGAAATTGCTAGTTTGATAGCCGGAAATGGTGAAATCATGCAGATAAGCACGCCCAAGCTCCAAAACTGATTTCTCCCACTCAGAAACGTGGTACAATGCTCTGGTAGGGGTAGATGCCAAGGTTGAAGCACATAAATGAGCAAAGAAGAAGGCGTTTCTTTAACTTCCTTCACACGCCTTTCTAGAACAAGCACAAATCTCAATGCAAATGTACGGCCAAGAAGGAGGTGATGTAATAACACTACTGGATCCACAGACCTGATGAAGGTGGCGCCTATGGATGAAGAAACCCTCTTCTGTACTGCCAATACTGAATACTGAATAATAAATCTCTGTTTAAAGCCTGTAGAACCTCTGTATGAAGCTCTCAACTGTACTGATTCAGCTAATCTTTCACAGCCTCAAAAGCACTCAACACTGAAGAGTTATCGTTCCTCAATGGACAAATTGTTCAAACCCTGGTCACAGGAGAATGCACAGGAAAAATAGCACAAGGCAAAGTGAAATTGTCAAAAGATGAGTTTCTATTGCCAGAAATTGCTTTATACCCAAATGGCACGCATTTCAAGAAAATACGCCCTATTTCAATCATTTAAATCTTTTAATATTTTATTAAGTCTTTTCAATAGTCAAGACTTAATACTTGAGCGCACTTTTAATATTTTAAGTCATTAAAATATTAAATCACCTTTTAGAATATTTTAAGTGATATAAAAATGTATTAAAGTCGATGTGACTTTAATAAAAAGGCATTAAGTTAAATAATTAACTCAATCACTTAAAAATTCATAACTCACTCAAAACTCAGAATATTCCTGTGCCGTCAGAAGCTATGAACTCCTGAAATGCCAACGCCTGCTGTGAACTAGTCACTGGGCTCTGAAAACCAGAACGATCAAACTCTCCAGAAAGTACCACTGACCCTCTAACCAACCTGTTAGCCTACGAGAGTCTGAGTAATAGGCTAACCACCATCAAACATGATCACACCGAAAAAGGGGACATTACAAACTACCATCTGAAGAACCATATAACTCCCACATAGGGCTTTCTAAACTCCGACATTAGCCTACAAGGACCTTATGATAGGCTAATGCAGCAAACACAAAAGCTGTCTAAAAAGTAGACATTACAATCTGCCCTCCCTGGTATTGCTTGACTTCAAGCAATCTCAACCAAATGCCTAGGCTTGTCGTTTGAATGCCGGAATCCCAAATCAATCTATAGAATGCCCAACGATACTCAACACCATTGTAAACAACTAACCGGATGTACAACAATCTACCAAACATAGAAATCCATAGATCCCATAACCATAATGGAAGTTTGCCATACACATTACCCGCTAACTTCCACTGTGCTAGTCTGACATAACCTTCACTATGTTGAGAGTAGTGAAGCAACTCATCAAAATCCAACCATACTAACGTGTCAAACTTGTCACCACCTGGATCCCAACACATGAGAACCTCACATCCATCGAACATGAGGAGATTAAAGGATATTGAAGTATTTGCATCACAACACCTCTCTCTATCCTTTGGAAATCTCCAATGGAAGTGATAACTACCCCTCATAGGTGCTGAAAGATGAGTAATTGCTCCTCTTAGGTTGCTGATATGGAACGAAACAACACCCTCAAGATTGCAAGACCACCCGATGGGGATGTAAACGACACCAATTGCTTCATACGGTGATGGAGTATCATCCCTATGTTGCTTTTCCATGTTGAGGAAGTGATAACTCTCCTTCAAACTCATGTACAACTGCTGTCCTCCAAGGATTGTGAAAGAATTTCCATTCCCATGTAATAGAACAAACCTTTCCTGCCAGCTCATGAAGTAGAATTGCATCACTGTGGAAGGTACTAACCAAGCCAACATGCTCACTAACACCGCAACTTCCCTGTAACCTCACCTCCAAAGAAAAATTTTGAAACAAAGAAGTTGCAAACTCCGCCATGGTCGCATCTGCATGATGAAAATCTGATTCCTGACCCTGTAAGCAACCATTTGAAAATAGCAAGAGTTAGATACCCACAGTCTCTAGTTCCATCTTCTGTAGATGGTAACACTTCATCCCACAATGGATGATATGAATTTTGAACCCACACCTACGAATCAACAAATCATCTGTGTGGACTAAAAGTGAAGTGATGAGCACTCCTTACTATGCAATCAAGATAGAATGCACCTGCTTGTGTGAATGGTTGACCGACATAGTCATGGGGAACACATTCCTCATCACTCTCATCACCTAAATCAGGAAGTGGCTCACATCTTTGATTCTGGAGGGCTGATTGGGTAGATGCTCTACAATTCCTCTTTGCAAACCCAATAGCAAAGTTCCAATTTGATAGCAACTGGAGGTAATCTGACTTAATTCCCTCTAAGGCATGCACAATAGTCTGCAGACTAGATATGGAAGTGCCAACTATTACCCTTGTCGGCCTTTCCTCCAATTGTGCTGATGACAGGAGGTACTCCACAAACTTGTGTGTGTTGTTGAAATGAGATAAGGTTTGGACAACCTTATCCTTAGTGACTATCAATTGTTCCTTGAGTCTCTGTGACTCATTAGGCTCAAGCCTACCATCCACCTCATCCAATGCATTACTTGATCTGTTGGAAAATGTAGGAGACATGCTCCCACTAGTAGATGCCTTGCAATCATGCAAATAAGATGGGACTGCGTGATGATTCGACACGCTAGTGACACAAGACTCTGCCTCCTCAACACAAGACTCACCAATAGAAATCTCTACTTCACCAATGTAGAGACTAGTACCCCTGTCATGTGCGGATGCATGCACCTCACTGCTAGCTAGTCCACATGGTGTATGCATCGCTTCCTCTGACATGCTTGTATCCTTTGCCCTCAACCCATAAGTACCACTCTCATTCGTAGGTGTCATGGTAGCCTTGGAAAACTGAATTTCTATTGTGAATGATGTTGATCGAGCCAAGCTCAATTCCTCACAAAGCTCATCTATTTGAATCTTTGATTCTTGAAGGGCCCTTCGAGTGCTCTTCAAAGAATCTTTGGTAACCTCAAGCTCGTAGGAAAGCTTGTCAACCTCCTGCGCTTTCCCTTTCAATGCATCAAAGTAGGTCTCACCAAGCATGAGTAGATGATTCTATCTGAGAGTAGCTGCATGTAATTGGTCTTTGTTATCATCAACGTCTCTCTGAGTGCATGGAAACCTACAAGGGAAAGTCCTCCTTCAAGATTGTTTTGTATTCCCGGAATCCTCCAACAATACTTTGCCATCAGCTAAAGTGTGTCATCAAAGTCTCTAATGGATGCATCAATCTAATCTTCATTCACCTTTAATTGTCCTGCTAACTGATTGGACTCCGGGGCCCCATCAATCTCATATAAATTTTTTGATTTTAGATTAGCGTCATGCAACATACAATCTAATTTGTTTTCAAGGCTAATATCAACTTCATGAACACTAAAAATGTCATCCTGGGGTTCTGTCAAACAGCTATCATGATGTAAAGCATTCTCATCATCAACCACTTCTGATTTGAACCTCTCTTCTTCTACTTGCTTCTCATCAAATGTAATGTCCCCATTTTTGGCGAGCATCAGAGTCCGTAAGAATTAGCCTATTATGCGACCCTCATAGGCTGATGGGATGGATAGAGGGTCTTATTGGAGCTTGGCTCAGCTTCTATTGGCAGAGTTTGATCATTTGGCTTTCGTTCGGGCTCATTTGGACATTTCTTGCAGAAGTTGCTATTTTTAGCAACTCTTGGCAGTCAGCGTGGGACCCCTGCTATTTTTAGCAGTATGGATTGTTGGTGTTCAGAATCACTTTAGTGTTCGTCAACTTCAGATGGATCAGACATCGGATGAATAATGAGGGAGATATTAATATTTAATTGAATTAATTAAATATTAATTAATTGGAGATTATAATATAAAGTTATAATATTTAATTATAACTTAAGTGATTCAATGAAGGGGGTCGCCCATCATCAGGAAGGGGCCAATTTGTTAATTATATTTTATTATAAAATTTGGCTGAGACTATTGAAAAGAATTAAAAGGAAGAAATCGAATTATTTAAAATTCCCTATCTTTAAGGAAATCGCACTTTTGAAGGTTATAGTGCATTTGCCTTGGATTTCGAGCTATTATGTGATTATTGTGAATTGAAAATTGATCAACTTTGATCTGAGCAAGAAGCTTTAGGGTTTCAAGTTCGAATTCCTTGGGGAACGAGCCATCTCCATTGGAAGCAGTTCAGAGGGTGTGAAATAACACCTGATCTATTGCAGCTGAGAGATTTCTTCACTCAGAAGAAATTACAGAGTTTCATAGTGATTCGATCTTCAGAGTTTTTGACAGGGTTTTCATCCAGGGAACATCTGTCATCAAGGCGCCTAACTTTTTATATTCTGGAGACCTTCAGAGAGAGCCGTATTTTTATTATATTTATTGCTGCTGTGTCTGGCCATACTTCTGCTGTACCAGGCCGTACTACATCTGGGAAGGCGTGTTTTTTTGTTCTGGACCAAAACACCTATCTTCTGGTTTCTAATCTTCATTACTTTGGGGCGCTGGGGTAGCTGGAGTCTTTTGAGATCATCAGGCTGGAGGAGAAACAAATATTTATTGCAGCCGTACTGTTTGCAGCCAATCAGGTTTTCAATAAAAACCATTGCTTTTTATATTGTATGTTAGTGGATCATTATTGTAAATGTCTCAGAAGATCAATAAATCGATTGGCATCCATATGAGCATTAGAATCTATCATTTCTAGAGATATTTTATTTTATCTGAATTTATTTCAAATATTTGCAAAAATCGCAATTTCTTGTATTGCACAAAAAAACTTCAAAAACACTCAAAAAACCTAAAACCGTCAGAAAAACACAAAAACAGTCAGATACAGAGAAAACGGGGAAACGAGGGTTTCTACATCAAACAAGTAGGGCCTCAGCTTACCCTCACATTGTTTGAAGATACTGTGAACCAAGTCATAAGCAGCTGTAGACACCACCTCCTCTTGCTTAAAACCAACCAACAATAGAGATAAGATAGGCTGGGAGATTTTATCAGCTTCATTAATAATTGAAGTCATAGTGATCCCTGTGTAGTCTTGAATAGATTTATCATGTCCTTGACTGATGGAATCCAGGAAAAGACGAAACATCTGTAAAATAAGGTCATTACAATCACAGTCAATCATAACAACACACGATCCCACTTGTGCCATCAACTCTAGGACCTTGACCCTCTTCCCAAAAGGACTCCTGATATCACCTATCCCATCAAAGCTTTCAATAATCAGCTGCAATATTCCCCTCATTTTGCCAACATTATAAGGAACTAGAGCAGCTGTAATCCTTATAATTTCACTAAGGCAAAGAGTAAATGTGAGCCTTATCTCCTGGTTTTCGTGTCTCAATAACCCGTGCTCAATCAGAAGGCGACTGCCTGACAAGACTCAAACATTCTTCTATTCCTCTCACTGTGACCAAAGTATCATACCCAGATTGAGGTTGATTGCCAATCTTACTACTTGTTTCTTTGAGTTTTTTCCAACCACTTCCTATCACTTGATACCAACTCTTTGTCACTGTTTGAATCCATACCTTTAATTCTGAATTGAAAACTATGAGTGCTGGTCATTCGACACAGGATGGCAAAATCCAAGCTCTGATACCATTGAAGTGCCCCAACCCAATTGGAATAACCTCTATTGTGATTTAACTCAGATTTTTTTCTTTTTTCAGTTTGTCACATGAGGCATTTTGTCAAACAACTCACAAGCTAACTGCTCTGATTAATTTTCAACTGCTCTAAGGTTTGCAAATCACATATATTTAACTCTGGCCATCACAATGCATATATTTTGACAAACCAACATATGAAGAATTCATATTCAAATCTGATAGAAAACTTGTAAACATTCCCTCACTAATTTTCTGATATTCAAATAGCATTCTGCTGATAACTCAAGACAGTCTGAAACAACCCAGATTGGAAGCTAATAATTCCGAACACAAAACTTTTATTTCAGACTTAGTCAGCACCCAAAAACCCACCCAGCAATAGCAGATTTATAATCTGGTTACAACTTTTACATGCTAGTTTATAAGAGTTGATACTCAGTAAATACAATAGCAACAGAATATATTTGCAATGCCAACATCTAGCTGCTAACAGCAATAAACAAAATATATATTCCAGACCTGGAGACTACGTTTGGCCCAGAATGCATTCGTTGCTCCTAGAAGTCTGAGTTATGTGCTCAGAAAATGCCACAAACCAGTTACAGACCCTCATACGTCCTCCTCAGTGACCCGAAACCTTCTGAAATGCAATGTAACTCCCTGTGAGTCTGATATCAAGCAATGGCAGCAGCCTGTACACCTTAGACTTAATCGTTTGGCCTCCTCAAACTCTTGCGGTCCCCTTTTACAGTCCTCACGTATTTGGAAAAGCTTGTGGGAATGAATTTATGGCCCACACATTCCTTCTTTGGTTCCACACAAAACTTCAGTCTCATCAAATATCACTAACTCACCCAGGGTAAAGAAACTTGTAAATATATATTATCAATGAACATTCAACAAACCCTAGTGCCCAATTTGGAGTTTTTACAGTCAATAATCAATTAGAAAACTCCTAATAAATCCCTCAAACCCTAGTGGTGAACCTTCCCCTATAATTCCTTTGAAGCACAAATGTGATTCCTGAATGCAGCCACCCGAAGAAGCAATCCTTGGGTGGTATTGCACACCTGTAGATCACTGAATTTGAGAGAGTCTACGTTCTCCAAGATTGAAAACCAGGTTGAAACCCTCATTTCTCTTCTTCTCAACAAAAGCAATCATGTTTGATAAAATATGAATTAATAATCAAGAATGGTTTTTCATAAGCTTTTTTATACTTCCCCCAAATGGCTCAATTTCCAAAGTACTGTTTAAAACATTAAATATAATAAATGTCATTTGCTTTTGTTGCCAAGTAATATAACTCATAAATGGCATCCACTTTATGCCTTTTAAGTAATGACCTTACGTTATAAATTAAACGATATATTATAAAGTCAAATAACTGATTAATGATATTCACTTTTAATATTTAACTATTATTAAAGTAGTCACTTTAGTAATAATTAAATATCATAACTCCATAAATAATCAACATCAATCAATTCTGACAACGCCACAGTGAAGCCCACTGCTCAAATTGCTCATCTGGATGCCTTACTATAAATAGTAAGGTTGGACCCAACGTCCAAGGCACTTACTAAAAATTGTAAGTGTGCGTAAATGGAGCCTGAAACACCTCTAGAAGGCAATCCCTGAATATGCCCAAGTACTGGAGAAGGAAACACCATAAATTGCCATGTGAAAAACCATATAACTCCCACATAGGGTCCTCTAAACACCAACATTAGCCTATGAGGACCCGATGATAGGCTAATCCAACAAACACAGAAGCTGGCTAAAAAGGGGACATGACAATGGGATTCCAAAAATGAATCTATAGCAGTGAGGTTAAAGATTAGGCAAGTTTGCTATATTTCCATGACCCTGCCTCATTGTAAGACATTCGGGTTTTGGATATTTGGCTTAGGATTTGTCAAGAGTCATAGATGTATTCTCTTATCCTGTGCGCATAAGAAATCTGGATAATAAAAAATCTGTTTAGTAATGCTTGCATCCTTATTGGTTTAAGCATTTAGAATTAGCTATTTCAGTCAATATTGTAATTTGCTATGAATCAATGAAATTATTTCTTCTTCAAAAGTTGACTTCAAATTAGACTAGCAATTGAACAAATACAAATCTGACTTTCAATATATCTTCATAATAGGCATGTGAAATATTAAATGAACCATGTAAAGAAAATTCTTATGCCTCATTCAAAACATTTCATAACAACTTTGACTTATTTAATTTTCTTAGACATCCACTATAATAAATATTAAATAAATCATGTAAAGAAAAACTATGAAACTTGGTTAAACAATGTATATACTAAGTATCTAGTTACCATTTATTTCCTTGTCCTCTTTACCAACAAATAGGAATGCTGCATATGCATTTGGCCATTGCCTTTTCTATTCCTTTCAGTAGAGCTTGGATATCAGCCATATTTGTTGTGGAATACTTTTCTCAGTCCTTAATGAGCCTGTCAATGTTGACTCTTCTATGATTACCTTTTGCCAACCCATCAACTAAGCGAGTATAGGTTTTTGACATCCTTAGAGCTGATTTACTATTCAAATGCATGTAATTTTATCCAATACATTTAAGTGGATGAATCTGTAGCTGAGCTCTATCTGAACTTATCTTTTGTTTCTCATTGAAATTCGTAATAATTATGTAATGTTATCAATTGATAAAGCATGAGATCCTTTCAGGTTACAAAAGAGTCATTTGGATTTGATGGTTATTTCAAAACAGGAGATACAGCAACAATAGATGCAGATGGCTACTGTGTCATCCTGGGGCGTATGTACCTTTATTATTCTTTCTGAAACTCAGTATTCTTGTTCCTTGCTCTGTTTCCTAATTCAATGTTCTGCATTTTCTTTTATTGTGAAGATGGTAGATTGTGCTTTATCCTTGAAAACTAAATACACCTTTCTGTTACTGGTAACTTTACATGTAAATTAGATGATTTATTTGTACTTCAAATTAAATTTGATCCCAATGTTTTATTGCCCAACAGTTCATTATTAAAGAAAGACTGCATTCAGTCAACCTTCTGGATTTCTATCTAAAAGAGCTTCTCCACTACATTCTTATTGGGAATTTAGTTCAAGATCAATGAAAATGAAGAACTAAAATAACATATTTCATAGAATTAGAAATAATTAAACTATTACTGATAGTTGTCTATATTATAAATTACAATGAAAGGACATGTCTGAAGGAAAACATACATCCATTATAAAATGTATTATAAATTTTTTGCATGGAAAAGAAAATATTATATTAATGTGAAGCCAAATGCTTCACAGAAGTGTTGAAATTTGTAGGGCCAGCAGAGAAAATTGGCTCCAGAATGTAGCCATAAGCTTGAAACTAACATGAAAATAGAATTGCTGATAAGTGCTAAAAATTTGACGGTCTATAGTATGGAAACAGGCCAGGATAAAGGCCCCACAAAAAAACACCAGATAACATGACTGTAATGGCCACCCCAAATATATTTTTTTCTGTTTTTTCTCTGAGTTTGCTGCTTGCTGTCTATGAGTTTATGAGATGTTTTTGCAATGCTTTCATAGGGTTTACATATGTATTTAATATTTCAATGAAGTACATAAACAAAAGTATAAATAAAGTGAAATATTCTTGAAAAGATCACTTTTAGGAAGCTAAAAGAAATCTGATTTTTAGCAGCAATAATACAGTCAGTCATATACATTATCAAACTCATATTTTTAGTACTTTCAGACCTGAAAATAAGTGTATGTAATGTCCCCACTCTTGTTAGTATCAGTAGCAGATGGGTTAGCCTATTACTTGGACCCTCGTAGGCTAATATGTTTGGATAGGGGGTCTTAGTGGCAGTGAATGGATGGTATTGTCATTTCCATTTCCTTCAATTCAGTATTGGGTTCAGTGCAGGCCTTTGTAGATCATTGTTTGCCAGCTTCTAATGACATGTCAAAATACTGAGTATTGATGGAGATATTAATATTTTAGTAGTTAAGTTATTTAATTAACTTAGTGGGATATTATAAAGTTATTTTGACTGTATAAAAATTAAAGCCACCTAAATATTATAAAGTGAGGTTAAATCATTTAAGTCAAAAAAAGGTACGCTAAGTTGATGAAACATTTTAAAAAAACTTATAAGGTGACTTGAATATATTTAAATGTATTTAAATGACAAAAGTCATTCCTTTTTGGAAATCGTGCCATTTTGAGGAGAATAAAAGGGGCAAGAAACAAGTTGACCTCACCTTTTGATTATTTGACATCATTTCTTGGCTTCTTGATATTTGTGCCCGATACAAGGGTTTCAACAATTTTCATCCATTGGAGAACGGGAATTCTTCAGTGATTTGCAATGTTGAAGCTGTGAAAGACCAACTGAATTATTGCTACAGAGAGGGCTTCATCCTGGAGTCCATTTGTGCCTCCATCGGTTTTACTATTCAGTATTTATCAGTTTTCAATAAAGGAAAGGGCTTTATCACCTGGGACGCCGTCTTTCCTCAGCTTTCTGCAACAATAAGGAGGTCATACAATTCCTATAGTGGGCCATACCAGTCACCAGGCATGGCGTGGGGTTTCTAGCTGGGACATGTGAGCCATGTTGGGTGAAAATTATGTAATTAGCTTTTCGATAGATTACACAACTAGGACTTCAGCCACAGCTATGTGAGATGTAAATCTCTCCTCTTGGAAAGGGGAGGCGCCCTTTTTACTGCTGACAGAAGCGATAGTAAAACAAACAAGTAATTACAAAATGTACACAAAACTTACGAAGTGGGGGGGGGTGTGTTACATTCATCCTTCTCTCTTTTTTCAGAGAAGATGTTTACAATGCTTCATTGTTGGAAGTTCACAATTCTTAATAACTTTAAACGATCAACTAGTAGTAATGCCAATACCTCTATCTTGTCAAAGCAAAGTGTAGAGATACCAGAAGTAATTAACAATAAACAAATAAAGTAAAAGGGAAAGCTCACGAAGGCACAAAGTCGTTTCGTAGCTTTTTCAATGGTGGATCTGTGAAAAATGTATCGTTTGTCACGTTAGAAGCACAAAGTCTTCTTAGACGCAGCAATTCCTTGAATAGCATGAACAATTACAAGCGCAAAGTCTTGTAGATTATTCAATCGAAAGATAAACAAAAACACAAATGTAAATCTAAATAATAGATGCAACACAAAGTTTACATAAATTACTTAGAGTCCTTTAGATTCCATCACCTAATCACCACCAAATGAGATCAATTCATAAAAGTATCGAATCCAACACAAAGTTTGGTTTGCAATCCTCTTTTTTATTGATCAAATTTCATTCACAAAGCATGAACACAAAGTTTCACAATTCTACTTCAAAAAGGGCAGCACTTCGTTGCAAAATACTAAAGAATAAATTTACAATAGAAATCTCTCACATTATATAGAAAGAGGGATGAGAAAAATTAGGAATCTAATTGAGGAAATCAAGGAAAGTTAGGTGAGCGATTTTAGGAGATCTCACCTAACTTTGACCAAAGTCAAAGTGTAATTTGTTTTCAAAAGATTACATCTTCGAACCTGGTGCAATTACAATTTACAAAACGACATATAAGATGTCAGGAAATATTTACAAGATGCATAA
>VDFB02132379.1:0-13035 GCA_007258455.2 Sequoia sempervirens
GAATAATGGGAAGCATCAGGTTAGAAACAAAACATAAGAGAAAACACAAAGCAGAAATTGAAGCATATAGACAAAAGATAGAGAAAGTCATAGGAAGAGAAGACAAGGTATGTTAAATATTGGTGAACCTAACCCCTATGGTCTTTCAAGTGAAGAGGAAATTGAAGATGTTCAAGGTGAAAATGTTTGAATTGAATATGTTGAACATGATGTTCAAATTAGGAGATAAGAATTATTAGAGTGTTAGAAAATGTTCAAGGTGAAAATGTTGGATTTGAGATGTTGAAAATGATATTGAAGTGGGATGAAAATATTGAAATTGATAATGAAAATGTTCAAAGGTGAAAATGTTGAATTTGAGATGTTGAACATGATATTGAAGTGGGAATGAAATTATTCAAATTGATATTGAAAATGTTCAAGGTGAAAATGTTGGAAATGAATATTTTGAACATAATATTGAAGCAAGTGTAAATTATGTTTCACCAAATTACATGAGAAATGAAGAACCTTGTATGGAAGAAAGACATTCCAATTTCAAGACCCTCAAGAACCCCTAAATGGTTACTTGAATTTGATGAGAATATTATAAACAATTTTGAAGGCAAGAGGTCAACATGAACTGTTCGGTTGTGGGCTAGAATACTTTTCAACCAATAATTTAGTGATAAGACATTGACTGAGAATTGCCAACTTTTTGTACAATTGCTAAAGATGCAAAAGATGAGACCTTTGCTAGCCAAATTGAAGATTCGTGTGAACAAGAAGACTGAAAAAATTCTATTATTGTCAAAAATATTTTTAATGCTCTCAAGTCTATTGTTAAAAGTAACAAGGAGAAAGGGATAGAGCTGCTCAAAGAGTCATTACAACCACCCTAGTAAGCCATCAATTGAAAAATGCTCGCTTTATGAGACAAACTTGTATTTATTTTGACATAAATCGTAAAACTTTGGATAGAGCACTTGCAAGAAGAGAAAGAATAAATGATCCTCTTCAAAATGATACATGGGATTTTTCTGGGAGGCTTCCATGTGTTGATAAGAAGCTAACCGATAATGTAAAGTAGGTAATTTAGCAATTTTGGCATGATAACTCTAGAGTATCACCCAATGCAAGGATGTTTAAAGGATTAAGGAATTAGTGTAGTGAGACCGTGCACCCACATCTGAACATTTCTTGGGACAAGCCAAACAATGTTGTTCAAAAATTTATTGAAACACATAAAAATATGGAATCTAGCAAAGGACTTTTGAGGGTTTGAAGCCATTTTATTGTGTGCCTCTTAATTCATAATACTTGTTGCAAATACCATATGGAGTTTTCAATGTACCATGAACTATTATGCTATATCCATTTCTACTTTGCATACTAATGAAATGTTACAGAGTGTGGTGCAATGCATCTTAAATCATCAAGGGACTTGCTAGATCTATTTTTATGTTCTAGAGATGATGGTTGCTTTTTCTATAGAAATGATTGTTTAAATGCAAAGTTCTCACAATGTGGTGGCTTGTCAAAGTTTGTTCAATGTTTTCATGAGAGTTCCGAACATGAATTTGGAAAGAAGCTTGTTGAGAAAAAGAGATATGAGATAGTCAAATATACTTTGCAAAGCGGAGGTGAAGGTTCTAGATGTGAGTTGGTTACAAAAGAATGTAGTGTTGCTGATTTTATTTCAGATTTTAAGGACAATCTTTTCTACAAGTATGCAAGGCATAGTTATAGGTCTCAGTGATTGGATCAACAATTTAGGATGTGTAAGGACTCTTTTTCGATTGGCACTATTATATCAGTGGTTGACTTTACAGAAAACTACACATTGCAACCACAAAATGAGGTACAATCTCAGTATTACAATTCCATTCAGATTGCTATTTTTGTCCACATAACATTTAGACATGCACCTGATAGTATAGAGGAGGATCGAAAGATAATAAGAGAGTATAATTTTTATATGAGTGATGATAGATCTCACTCGTCTAATTATGTCCAACATTGTTTCGAGAATTTTTTTGAGTTCTTGCAAGAGCATGATATAGCATTAGGCCGACATCTAATTTGGTCAGATAATTGCAATGGTCAATTCAAGAATGCTCATATGTTTTATTGGTTGAGTAGAATGCATGTAGAGAGGGGTCTACCTCATATTTGAAATTTTTTTGAAGCTGGACATGGGAAAGGGGAGCATGATGGAGTAGGTGCATGCTATTTCAGGAGTAAAATTCAGCAATGCACATTCTATAGTTGATTGGTGTAGTTCAACATTGTCACAAGAAGAGACACTTGATTCAACAGTGCGCAGATTCTTTTGGTTCTTTGAGGAGGGTACAGTGGGAGGTAGATTATATTTTCATACAATCAAAGATTCTTCAAATATGCATTCATTTCAAAGCTTAGATGCAGGCACATGGACCATTTGGACATGAGAGTTGGCTTATTTTTGTCAGAGTTGTATTCAATGTGAGTGGTATCAATACAATTCAAGTGAGTGGGTGGATACATGGGTACCACAGTATCTAACTCCTTTATCTCTAACAATATCCATGACAAATGACACAATGGAAAGTTCAGTTGATTACGACTTGCTTTCAAATCTACTACAGCTAGGACATATTTTTGCAGTTGTTGCACCGCAGGGGAATGAAGAGAGATCAGACTATTGGTTGGCTCGATGTGTGCAGGTAAAACATAAGCTAACACAACTAATGGAAGATGATGGTTTCATGTATCCTACAGGTTCAGTTGTGGTTGCAGGAACTTGGTTGCGAACATACATGATTAGAAAGAATGGCATACCTGCATTTGAAGACTATGAGAAACACAAAACCATTCTCATGTATTTGCACCTTGTTATAGCAATAAATATTAAGTTGTTGAAGTATCATGCCAGACCAAAGACAAAACAACTATGGACACTTAGTAATGTTGATCATGAAGCAATATTGGATACTCTTAATCAAAGAGATGGCCCGTCAGGAACACTTGAATAGCATTTTAAAGAATGGAAGGTAGAATACTTATGTTCATTATGATTAAGTTCATTAGTGTTCTTTATTTAATACTGATATTTTATATACTATTGCAATGCAAGTGTCTTTAATAGTGATATTTTGTATGCACTTTTGTGATATTTTTGGCAAGATTGATCATGGACCTGCTGCAACAATAGCTAGCTCTGATCCTTTCAAGAGGTATGCATCTTTTATAGTTTGCATCACCAACTCATCATCATTCGAGGTTGTTTAGATTAATATAGATATGTTAGTCCCAACATATTTTCTATTGTGACAATATAGATTTCTCATTTTCCCACTTTTGCGATATTCATGATTGATCATGGACTTGCTGCAACAATAGCCAGCTTTGATCCTTTCAAGAGGTATGCAACAAATTACAACAATATAGATTGGTTATTCTAAGTATCTTTTATAGTTTGCATTACCATCTCATCATATTTTGTGTCATTTAGAATAATATAGATTGGTTATTCTAAGCTACCTTGATGGTTTGTACAAGTGCTTGTCAGTCCAAAACATGAACATACTACTATTGTTGAAGATGTGCCTTGAATGCCTCTAATAGGAAAATTTTGTAAAATTTGAATTCTCAAATTGGAAACAATGTAAAATGGTCATAATTGTGTATGGGCATAATCTATACCCAGTGATGTTTTTTGAAATATGGGTCAAATGTCTGGCATTGTATAAAGGGTATGTTTAAAATGTAAAGGGGCCTGTATTTTGGAAACTCATATGTTTTGTAAAGGGGTCTATTTTTGTACTTAATCGAGCTACAACCGAAGGTTTTCTTCCTGGTTCTTTCCTGTCGGTATGCTCGTTTGAACCAGGTTTTGTAATATTTCCCATTTATATATAATAAATTATAGTGGCTTGCAACTTTTTCTCCTCAAACCCAATTCTTTAATTCACAAGGGTGACCTCATAGTCACAAACCTATTCCCTTTCATTTTAAAATTCAAAATTCAAACTTTTCACTAAGTGGTGTCATTCACCCACTTTGAGTTGACTAAACACATGTTTGGCATAATTTGATGATATACGCTAGCATTAATAACATACAATATATTCATTATAATCATGAAAACATTCATTTATCTTATAGCATTGGAGCAATTAATAGTGAGACATTTTGATTCAATGCAATAAAAATGAGTAACAAATTTCTAAATACCACCAAGTCCCTAGATATTCAAGAGTAGATGCAAAGATAAACATTCATACCCTTATCAACCCTTAATTATCCAATACCCCTATCAACCCTTAATTATGTTAGGTTGATTGTGTTTGATTGATTGGATTTTATATATCCTTGTACCTCATTGATACTTTTTTCTATTCAGTTTTTCATTTTTTATGTTAAGATATAGTAAATTATATTCACTTGCAATTTGAAGTATAAATCTCTTGTATTGTTAGAATGAGTACTTGAATGATCACATGGTGTTGAGGGAAATATTGTTTTCATTAGTATTCTTTGGAATGCTTTGGATATTGTTGTAATGGCATTGAATAAAGAAGGTCATCAATGGGAGTCACACAATCATTGCCATCAATGAAATTGACCATCTCTCACATGTAATGCTTGGGAGTTACATTGGGAGAAGTGGATCATGTTTCCATAATGTTATGGGTTCCTACTTAGTTGATATGTTCATGGTGGAGGGCTATCTTGAGTGCTATCATAATTACACGTTGGGGTGGTTCATGGTTTTAAACTATCAAGAATGGCTTTGGTGGCAATTAGTTTGGGGAAAACACTTACATGGTTTTATCTTCCCATTGCTTTGTATAAAAACTTTATGTAGAAATATTATTACATTTCTTGACGTTATTTCAGGAGTGGAAGGCATGGAGAACTGGGTTTTGAAATAAAGTGAAGAGTTAAAGGTCCAAAAATGGTGTTTTTTTCTCTTGAAAATAGAGTTTTTACCCTAGGGTTTGCAAAAATATTTGAGATACCATAAGTTTCATTGTTTTCTAAGCATATTGGAGCCTAAATAAAGGTTTCTAAGGTGGTGGAAAATTCTAAAAGGTTGTGGAAGTGCTACATCCAATAAACCCTCAAGAATTACACTAAAAATAGGGGTTTTTTGATTTGACGGTTATAGGTCCGTACAAATGGAATCCAATTGTAGAATCTTTGTTTTCTTAGAAATGTATTTGTTGTCCCAAGGTTTTAGGGGTCTGTGTGGTGTTTGAAGGTATGTTGCTTTGCATTTTTGGGCTAATTGAGTAGCATGTTCAAGGGTGAATGTATAGGAAGTCAATGTTGGTCCAAAGGAGTCTATTTTTTTTCTCATATATGTTGTGTAACTTGGATATGGGTGTTTGAATCAGTCATGTGTTTGTTTGGTGTTTTGGAAATTAATGGAGTAATTGAACAAAAACTAGTTTCTCACTATTACAAGGGTTTAAGGGGGTTAAAGAGGGAAATGTGTATTTAGTTGCTTGTCAAGTTTTAAGGGAGTTTTGGACTGTCCAAAGAGGTTAGAATAATCTTGTTAGATGCCTCAAATAGGCAGGTTGAAAAGAGTTTGTGATTGTGCCCTTGTGTTTGCATCAATTTTTCACCTAATTTGACTCAGTCCAATGTAGCTTGGAGTGATTCGGCGTATTTAGGTGCAAGAGAGGACCATCCCTAGCATAAACATACCCATCCAGACATGTTGGAACAGTCTGTTTGGTCGTACGAGCTGCGGAGTGAAAGTTGCACCACTTTGCAACTTTACACTACTTGCATCTGGCAACTTTTCCCTCCACTAAAAAGTCATCACCACAAGAAAACGCCTCTGAGATAGCAAAAACCGAGAGATGTTTTTGTAGATGGTCCCAACATGATCCCATAGCCTTGGACAAAGAGTTTGTAAGCATCACGATCTCTGAGAAATAGACCTTCAAAGATTGCTTCCTTTTAGCACTTTAGACTCTTAAGGGAAATCGTCGGTCCAATGTAGCTCAGAGTGATTCGGCGTATTTGGGTGCAAGAGAGGACCATCCCTAGCGTAAACGTACCCATACGGACATGTTGGAATAGTCTATTTGGTTGTACGAGCTGCGGAGTGAAAGTTGCACCACTTTGCAACTTTACACTGCTTGCATCTGGCAATTTTTCCCTCCACTGAAAATTTATCACCATAGGAAAACACCTCCGAGATAGCAAAAACAAAGAGAGGTTTTTGTAGATGGTCCCAACATGATCCCATAGCCTCAGACGGAGAGTCTGTAAGCATCATGGTCTCTGAGAAATGGACCTTCAAAGATTGCTGCCTTTTAACACTTTGGACTCCTAAGGGAAATCGCCAGTCCAATGTAGCTCGGAGTGATTCAGCGTATTTGGGTGCAAGAGAGGACCATCCATAGTGTAAACGTACCCATCTAGACATGTTGGAACAATGTTTGGTCGTATGAGCTGCTTGAAAGTTGCACCACTTTGCAACTTTACACTGCATCGGCAACTTTTCCCTCCAGCGAAAAGTCATCACCACGGGGAAGCGCCTCGAGATAGCAAAACCGAGAGAGGTTTTTGTAGATGGTCCCAACACAATCCCATAGCCTCAGACAAAGAGTCTGTAAGCATCATGGTCTCCAATAAATAGACCTTCAAAGATTTCTGCCTTTTAGCACTTTGGACTCTTAAGGGAAATCGCCGCTCCAATGTAGCTCGAAGTGATTTGGCATATTTTGGTGTAGGAGAGGACCATCCCTAGTGTAAATGCACCCTTCCGGACATGTTGGAATAGTCCATTTGGTCGTACGAGCTATGGAGTGAAAGTTGCACCACTTTGCAACTTTACACTGCTTGCATCTAGCAACTTTTCCCTCCACTAAAAAGTCATCACCACAGGAAAACGCCTCCGAGATAGAAAAAATTGAGAGAGGTTTTTGTAGATGGTCCCAACACAATCCCATAGCCTCAAACAGAGAGTTTGTAAGCATCACGGTCTCCGAGAAATAGACCTTCAAAGATTGTTGTCTTTTAACACTTTGGACTCTTAAGAGAAATCACCGGTCCAATGTAGCTCAGAGTGATTCGGCATATTTGGGTGCAAGAGAGGACCATCCCTAGCATAAAAGTACCCATCAAGATGTTTTTTAATAGTCCATTTGGTTGTATGAATTGCGGAGTGAAAGTTGCACCACTTTGCAACTTTACACTGCTTGCATTTGGCAACTTTTCCCTCTACTGAAAAGTCATCACCACAGGAAAATGCCTCCGAGATAGAAAAAATCGAGAGAGGTTTTTGTAGATGGTCCCAATACAATCCCATAGCCTCAGATGGAGAGTATATAAGCATCACGGTCTCCGAGAAATATACCTTCAAATATTGTTGTCTTGTAGCACTTTGGACTCTTAAGGGAAACTAGTGGGCAACATAGTTAACTTCTTCACAAACTTGGTTTGAAGTAATTTCATTCTTTTTTGTGCATTTAAAATGGAGTTTTGAGCCTTCCACCCTAAAAGTGACCTCTAAATAACTTCAAACACCTTAACTACCTCATTCTTATCATTTGTTTTGCAAACAAGCATTTTCATTCTAAGAGGCTGAGCTTTGATTTTTGCTTGTTGGATTGAATGTGGACCGTGACACAACTTTCTTTTTTCTAAAATTGTTCAAATGCTATGTTACTTGCATCATCTTAACTTTATTGGCTTAGGACAGCTCCTACTGCTATGTTACTTGCATCACATTCTACTATGAATGGTTTGTCAAAACTTGGTAAAACTAAGGTAGGTTGGGTAGCTATCTCCCTCTTCAACCTTTCAAATCCTTCATTGGCTTCTTTGGTCCACACAAACTTTGTTTTCAATCCTCCTTTGATGGTGTCAAGAACCGATGCACAAATTTCACTAAACCTTCTCACAAATTTCCTTTAGAACTGAGCTAATCCATGGAAACTCCTAACTTTTGTCCTTGTCTTTGGAGTAGGCCAACTGAGAATGGAGTATCTTGATGAGTTTCAACTTTTGTACTACCTCCTTTGAGATGAAATTATCAGTTGATCCTGATTCTATGATGACCTTGCAAACCTTACCTTGTATCTTGCACTTGACTCTAAAAAGAGCTCTTCTTTGTTTTTGTTCATCCTTGGTGGGTGATTTGATCAAAATCCTTTTTAACATGGGTTGTTCTCCTGTCTCTGAATCCAAACTTACTTCTGAGTTTTTAGAGCAGTCCTCTTCTTGGACATATGTAATCTTCCTCTCACCTTGTGAAGATTTTGGCTTGTCTAGACACCTTTAAGCCAGATGACCCAACTGTCCACAATTGTAGCATTTCATGGAAGAAAAGTGTGAACTTCTCCCAAAGCTTCCTGATCTACCTCTTCCAACATTGTTAGAGCTTCTACCTCTATATCCCCCTCTATTATTTTCCTCATGGGATAGTTCTCCAACCTTGGAATCCCCTTGACCTTTGTTCTCATGGCTTCTTCCACCAAAACCTCCTCTATGTCCACCTCTAGAGTCTCTACCTCTTCCTTTACCAATTTGATGTGGAGACTTACCTTTCAAGAGCACTCTTGCTCTTCCCAAGACCTATTCTCTGGTCTTCCTAGGGTATTCCTCTCTACCCTATTTAGGGATCTCTCCTAAATCCCTCTCTCCTCATAAGACTCTCCAAAAATTTCAAATTCTTCTCCATTACTCTCAATTCGCCACTAGGCTTCCCTAGGCTCCAAACTGACCCAAAGTGTCCTAACCACTCCAGGGGATACAAAAGGTTATTCTACTGTCTCTTTGTTGATTTGACACCTCACTGGTCCATCTCATTGGATTCTTTCACCGTTCTCCTATCACTTTCTTGAAAAACTCCATTTTAGGCCTTGTAGCCTTTTGCCCCAACTAGGCCTCCTAGAACCCGTTTTCTTGGCTTTTCTCAAAAACGGTCTTAACAACCCCCAAATATTTTTCAATATTCTTTCTACTGGTACCCTAGAATTCAATATTTACTAGGTGTAAGGTCTCCCAAGTGGCCATTCATAAAGACTATCCTCATACCTCCCTAATTTCAAGGGTTTCAAGGGTTTTAGGTCCTTTTTCTAACTTTGAGGGCTTCAATGACCTTCTCAACTCTCCTCCCTACACACACATGTCTGGAATACATGTTCCCACACTCCCATGCTCTTGATTGGAACAAACCAATCCATTTAACAGCTTTCTTTACTGCTGTCCTCTCTAAGCCACTAGCCAGAATGCACTTACACTCACCTAGTGCTTGATAGTTTCTTCACTTCCCCTGCAAACAAAGACTCCTAAACCTGTATGTACATTATTTACATAGTCCCCAACTTTATTCCAAGTTTCCATGAGAGGAAAGCCACGGGAACTCAAGTGGGACTCATTATTCACAAAATTGGCCCAAACCGGCAGTGAGTCCAAAAACCCAAAAACTTGCAAAACCTTAACCAGTTGGTCTAAATGACTAATCTAATGCTAGGTATAGTAAGTGAATGAAACAAATGAAACACTCAAAGCATCAGGTTAGTCCTTTCAATCCATTCTTTACTGGATGAAGGCTCAAACACAAAAATGCACTCAAAAGTTGTTGAATTCCAATCACACAAAAATGCTCTCCAAGTCTCAATTCATGAAAATGAACTTCCAACCCAAGTATTAGGGTTTGGATGAGCTTACATACCTTTCTCCCACGTGCTAGGACCCTTGGGTTGGACTTAGAACAACATTAATGCTATTTTTCAACTTTTAGGCCAAATTGCCAAGGCAACATTGCCAAAATGCTCAAATTGCCAAGATTTGTCTAGGAACTCATAAAGTTCAAGACTCTAAGCCAAACCTACCCTAACACACTCTTAAAAACAACCTAGGGACTTTATATCATAGTCCTTATTCCCTTGGTGGTTGGCTAGAACCACCTACAAGCCAAAAATCACTAAGATCTTCCAAAAGACCTTAAGGTGCTCCTGCACCAATTTGGAGGATGAAACTTGTTTGGATTTGTGAGGGAAATTTCACAGAAAGGTTGCATCTGTACGCCAAGCATAGTGGATTTTAGCATCCCAATATTTTTCTAATTTTTTTTTGATCATTGTAATCTTGGTTATGAGCAAACAATTGAAGCAAAAAAATTGTAATCATCAAGTGAGTTATTTGAATTAAATACTCTATTCCAACCAACTTATATGTGTAGATCTATTTATCATATGTGAATGTTTTAGATCTAAATATCTTGTTTAAATATTTTGGCTGATTTTCATTGAATTATTCCAAATTTAAGAAATTTGTATGAATAATTTAGTTAAGGATCATTGAATTATTTGAAATGTATGAAATTTGTAGGGTTAATCATATGAGTATCTAGTTGTTACTTATGCAATGTGAAATAATGCTTTGAGTTTGAAAGATGTGCAATGCAATGTAATCAACAATATGAATATAAACTACATAATATTTAACCATTCTTTTTATGCTATTGTACATTGATATTTAACCATTGCTTCAAAGAGTTTAATCATGCACACGAGGAAACTAAATTTTGATTGTCAACTTCTATATATATCAAATTATCCAATAACCAAGTGTATGTCCATATACAAAAATGGCATCAATGCCAACTGAAACAAAGTTTTACAATATGTGGCATATGCCATCTCGGTATCTATTTAAAATTTACATGCGAAAATGTCTATCTCATCCTAACTACTGGTGGATCATCAAAATGGAGCCTCTTTGAAGCACTCATTGGCTCTAAAGGTAGCTGCAAAAGAAAAAGTCAAACCACAATTGAGATTAGATATACTATATAATTTAAAATTGAATAATTAACATAAAAATCAATACACATTGAATTATAATTGAACTCTAAAATTGAAATCTTGATTACCTGAAATATACGTCTCTTTGAAGGGTCAAGAGTCCAAGAATATACCCCTCTCAAAGAACTAACCAAACCAATTTTTGTAACATCAATCTATATATGTGAACAAAAACATGAAATTGATCCAAGTTAGCATAGAATTGTCAGTAATAAGAACATATTTACCAAGCACAAAATAAAATAAACACATACCTCTTTAGGTTGATCTTTTTCTATATCTCCTTTAGGTGTCTCAACACCTCCTCCTTGAGGTGTTTCAACACCTCCTCCTTCAGGTGTTCGAATACCTACTCCTTCAGGTGTTGTGGCACTTATCAACAATGATGTATAGCTCACAACCGCTTGTACATAAAAATGACAAGTACATATGAAACTACGAATCTATGTCAATGTATGCATAATCAATAAAAGATCTTATAAATTTTAATTCAATCAAATTTGAGTTCAATTACCTTTCCCTTATCCAACATTGTGCCTCCATAGTCTGGAGAGTGTCGCACCTCTCTCGCACTAGGTGTTTGCTACAAGAAGAGGGTAAGATAAACATATAAGTTAATATATAATTTCATTATTGACAATTCAAATGATAAGCAAATATACAGTAAAAAAATGTAAATGAGTGAGTAAGAAAATACATACTGTGTGCGTCTCGAGGCCAAATGAAATGGCCCTAAGGGTGTTATCCATCACCTATGTGAGCTCCTCCTCAGACATTAACTATTAAATAGACCATGTAAATAAATATTAGTACTTGATACTATCTCTTATTAATATTCATTTTTTAAAAAATGCAAGTTATGAATTTACACCTTAAATATTACCTATGTAACTACTCCAATGTCTGCCTCTCTAGCAGGAGAGGACTCTGTAGGGTGTGCTCCACTCCCCTGCGTGTGATCTACTATAATCTCCACATCCTGGATGTCATAATTAGAAGTGTCTAATGGATGCTCAAGGCGCTGTACAATAGGACCCAAACATATTTGCTGGCACGTATTGCAAATATGTGGACCCAAGGAGGATGATGCAACAGCACTGGATCCATCGTCAAGATCACTAGATTGTGGCTGAGCTACTGAAGAAGCATGGGAAACCAAAAGACCACTCAAAGAGTGAATGGCTTATATAGTTTGTGTGGCTAGATCCTCCATAATATTTGGATGTTGTACTGGAGGTGGCAAAGGAAGGGGAGGATGGGGAACATGTGGGCACCTAACTACTCTAACTGCCCCTGGCCTATCCTGAGGCATACCTCTACCAATGCCCTGGAAGGGTTTAATGTCAAAGTAATTGACATGATGCCCTAACAAAAACTCAACATATATTTTTTTAATAAAGTAAAAAGGTACATCAAGATTATTGTTGGGTGGTTTATCAAAAACCATACACCAATGATCCCAAAAGTTATCTACTATGCCCCTATGCGTGCACCATTTTATAGAAATTTTTGGCTTGTTAACATTAACTGGCAAACCGGCACTGGGGTTAATAAATAAAGAGGCTATTTGGGCTTTTTTTATTTGGAGATCTTTCACATCATCATAAAACATTCCACATGCATAATATTCCCTCATGGTTTCTCGCCACGAATGAAATGCATTATGTTGGGTGGAGAGGGTTTCTACATTTGTAATTATTCCTGTCAATGTGGTTGACATATATGGGATAATCGAGGGATTTTCCTATAAACATCACAAATGCCCCTCAATTGCTCCAATTTTTCATGAATTAACTATTCAATTGATGGTTGCAAAGGTGGTGGAACATTTGGAATTTCTACATTTTGATTCTCAGTTGGTGGATTTAAATTTTCAACTGGTGGAATTTGTGCATTTTCATTCTTAGCAGCCATAATGCCTGATTAAAGTAAAAAAATAATTAATCTAAAATTAGACAATATAAATGAAACACTATTTTTAAATCAAAATCCATTAAAAACATTCATTTTTTTATCAAAATCTATTTTGAACTCAATTGTTTCATAAAAATTCAATCAAAAACCCTATTTTGAAAAAAAATCCACAAAAAACATTCATTTTTTTTATCAAAATCCATTCTCAATTCAATTTTTTCATAAAAATTCAATCAAAAACCCTATTGTGAAGAAAAATCCATAAAAAACATTCATTTTTTTATGAAAATCTATTCTAAACTCAATTTTTTCACAAAAACTCAAT
>VDFB02132380.1:0-21857 GCA_007258455.2 Sequoia sempervirens
TGAAAACAAATCTTTATCAAATAGAGGAATACATGTTGACTTTTGTGATTTTGCTGAGAAAGAGAACATATTTTACTTAAATTCTGAAACTTTAAATCTATTTATTTGGGTTAAACATTTAGAGATTGAACTCATGAAATACTTGAAAATTTTCTCTTTTACACTTTAAAGATAGATGAATTCTCATTGCAAATGTGAAGAGAAACCAGTTTGATAAACATATTATGAATATGGGAATATGAAAAATTCCTTTTTGAATCAATGAAATGTATGAAGCATGTAAGGAAAAATGCATAATTTTCTATTTTTTTTTACACTTTTTACTGTATTCTAGTAACTTCTGGGACAGGATGCCGAAGGTGGGTCCACAGAGACGGTAGTTTCACCTTTTCTGAAACTACCACTTGTTTTTTTTTAATTTTATGCTTGGCCAAGCACTTGTACCATTGAAATAGATGGATTTGTTTTAAAAGCCTAGAAATATATGTATTTGGGTCTCTGCCACCTCCTGTTGCAAGAAATATGTTTTCTCATGTTAGAAATGCATATAGGCACCAGGCATGCATCGAGAGTTCCCTCCTGTTTTACTGTGTCAAGTTGCTAGGCTCCTTATGCATGGCCGGGGATTTCTTCGAGTTAGGAAGAAACCCGGGGAAGTCATGTACTTCGTGGTTGGGCGGAAAAGGCGCCTTAATCACACTCTTGGCCCCAGCTCGCAAGAAGACCGATGGTGTCACAGCGGTTGGAGGATTCGAGTTTTTATTTTACTATTGATGTACTTGTGTATCCTACTGGAATGGCTTGTAAAGCCCATTGTAAAATGTAATTGTATTTGACACTTGTTACTGCAACATTGAAATAGATGTGCTATTAAGATTTTGATGTAACATTGATACAAATGTATTTATTGAAGTTATTGATCTCACTTGAATGTGAATAATTATTTATTGGTTTATTGACCTCTTTTGAGCATGGATGAATATATATATGAACATGCACTGATATACTTTGGCCATGTGTTTAATCATGAAGAAATACAATGTTGTTATTTATTTACATGAAATGAAATTTTATTAACTCTTTTGCATAGAGTTTACTTTGGCAACTCCTATTAATGGCATTATTTACTTGTAAACCTTTTAAAGCGAAATGAACTTTTTAAAATGCTTTTTCTCATCTCCCAGGCGTTACATTTTGGTATCAGAGTAGCAAGGTTCAACTCTAGGACCTATGCCTAACTATGTATGACGTTGTGCTTTAACCAGGGTAACCTTAAATGGAGAGTAGAGTGTACCAGTGGGCTGGAGGTTCTCGTGGAGATCCCAATGATAAACTGGAGCAAATTTTGGCCTTGCTACGAAGTCAGGAGGCTAGAATTGGGGAACTAGAATAGGAGAGGCGAGTTGGCCATCAAGGGTTAAACACAAATGAAATCGATGGAGAAACAAATGTTGAACCACCTGGAAATGATGGAAATCTAAATAGGGTGGTTGAGGAGTTGGGAAAATACCTTAAGAAGGTCGCTCCTTCGAAATTTGATGGGAAAACCTTTGGAGATGGAGCAAAAGCTTGGGTTATAGAGATGGAGAAGTATTTTTCCCTACGTAATCTATCTAATGAAACAAAGGCTAAATGGAATTCTTATCAGCTCACCGGTGAGGCTGCTACTTGGTGGGAGAATGAAAGGGCGGATAAGCAGTTTATGCATGGGAAGGTAACTTGGGATAAGTTTCTACAGTTATTTAGGAAGAGGTGGTTACCACAATCTTACTTTGATAAGAAAATGATAGAGTTCCAGGTTCTCATACAAGGTGGCATGACAGTGACTTAGTATTGGGAGAAATTCTCTTACTTGCTCAAGTACGTACCCCAGTACCAGCATGATGAGAGGTTTCGAGTTCAGAAATTTATTTTGGGGCTTAGACCTCAAATTGGAAATGAAATAGATATGCATAATCCGGCCACCATGGATGAAGCTTTTGATTTGGCAGTTAAGTAGGAGCACAAGCTGCAACAAGCTACTAACTATAAGAAGAGCAGGAAAACCAAGTATGGCAATAAGAAGTTTCAGGGAAATCGTCAAGGTAACAATAATCAGGGTGGTCAGAGCAAACAGGACAATCAAGGGAATGATAACAAGCAAATCAAAAATCTGAAAAGGGATGGTAGTCCTCAGGACCGCAATGATGGAAATAGGAACAATAACAACAAGAGGGGCAATTTCAATAAAAGGAATGATAATAACAGGAGATATTTTTCTGACAAGCCTAAAGCACCTCACGGGGGTTGTTATACTTGTGGTGGCGAGCATTACGCCAGTGTGTGCCCTCAAAGGAATAATAAATAGAATAACAGGAATCAACATCATATTCATGTGGCGATTGACAATCGCCAAGCAGATTATCAGGCCACTCCTATCCAGCTATCGGGTAAATTGTTTGGATGCCCTGTTTCTGTTTTGATTGATACTAGTGCTACTGATAGTTTTGTAGATCCTCATGTTTTGACTAAGTTATCAGTTAGACCGAGTTATATGGAAAAATCATGGAAATTTTAGTATGGAAACCGGGTAGAGAGGAAGGTAGAGCAATGCATGTATTTCAGTAAACTTGAACTCCCTAACCTTCAAACGCAAGTGAATTTGTATGTTGCACCGTTGGGGTCTTACGATGTAATATTAGGGATAAATTGGCTCTCTGAACATAAGGCTCTTGTTGATTGCAAAGAGAAGTCAATAAAGTGTCTTGATGATAGAGGAAACCATGTGGAGCTTTGTGGCGTTAAAAAGCCTTTAGAGCTTAGGCAAGTCTCCGCCATGCAGTTGAAAAAGGCAAGTCAGAAGGGATGCACTATCTTTGCAATAAAGGTCAAGGATCTTGATGAGAAAGAAACCTCAATTAATGATCATCCCATTCTGAAAGAATTTGAGGATGTTTTTCCTGTAGAGCTAACTGAGCTACCGCCTAGGCGTGTGTTTGATTTTTCTATTGATTTGCTACCAGGGGCAGAACCTCAGTCTAAAGCTCCTTACAGGATGAACACGACAGAATTATTTGAGCTTAAGGCCCAACTGGAAGAATTGTTGAAGCAGGGATTTATTAGACCAAGCGTGTCGCCTTGGGGAGCTCCAGTTATTTTTGTGAAAAAGAAGGATGGGACCTTGAGGTTATGCATTGACTATAGGATGCTTAACAAGGTCACTATCAAGAACAAATACATGCTCCCACGCATTGACGACTTGTTTGACCAGCTGAAAGACACCAAGGTATTCTCGAAAATTGATTTAAGATCGGGATACCACCAGTTGAGATTGAAGGAAGAAGATATTCACAAAACTGCCTTCGGAACAAGGTATGGGCACTATGAGTTTACGGTGCTACCATTTGGGCTAAGTAATGCCCCTACAACTTTCATGAACCTGATGAATAGTGTCTTCCGAGATTGTTTAGATAACTTTGTCCTAATCTTTCTTGACGATATCTTGATCTATTCTAAGTCAGAGGAAGAACATGAAAAGCATTTGAGAATTGTGCTACAGGGACTGAGGGAACATAAGTTGTATGGAAAGATGTCTAAATGTACTTTCTTCCAATCTAAGGTGTACTATTTGGGACATGTTATTTAAGGAGAAGGGATAGTGGTGGACCCAGAAAAGAATAAGGCAATCATGGATTGGCCAGCACCGCAAAATGTTTCTGAGGTTCGAAGTTTCATGGGCCTTGCAGGTTATTATAGGAGATTCGTTCAGGGGTTCTCGACAATAGCAGCACCCATCATTGTACTACATAAGAAAGAAAAGAAATTTGAGTGGAGTGATAGGTGTGAGAGAGCTTTTCAGCTGCTTAAGGAGAAACTCACTACTGCACCCATCCTGGTTGTGCCGGATCCGAATGGTCATTTCATAGTTATTACTGATGCATTAGGGGAAGGGGTAGGAGCAGTTCTTATGCAAGAAGGGCAAGTGGTGGCATATGAATCGAGAAAGTTAAAGCAACATGAATTAAATTATGCACCACATGACTTGGAGTTGGCAGCCATAGTCCATGCTCTGCAGATGTGGAGACACTATCTCTTGGGAAAGCCTTTTGAACTAAATATAGATCATGCAGGATTGAGATATATCTTCACTCAACCCAATCTTAATGCCCAACAGAGGCGATGGCTGGAATTTTTGAGTGAGTATGACTTTGGTATTGAATATATTAAGGGTAAGGAAAATAGGGTGGCTGATGCCTTGAGTAGAAGGAGGCACCTTGCAGCCATGGTTACCATAAAATCAAATTTCAGGCAGCAGGTAGTTCAATCCTTACTTGGGGATGAACATTATGAAAGGGTGAAACAAGCCCTAGGGGTGAATTCCTCGGATCGTCGATATGATGGTTATGTATTTGAATCAAATGGGCTCTTGAGATTCCAGGGGCGGATGTACATTCCTAGTTCTGAAAACTTGAGAGAGTTGGTGCTTGAGGAGTTCCACAGTGCACCATACTCAGGACATCCTGGTATTACAAAAATGATGGAAGGACTTAGGCCACTGTACTTCTGGCCAGGGCTTAAAAGGGATATTACTTCATATGTGGCCCGATGCTTGGAATGCTAGTGAGTCAAGGCTAAGCATGTGCATCCGGCAGGGCTCTTATATCCTCATAGGGTGCCAGAGTATAAATGGCAGGTTATCACTATGGATTTTATTTAGGGGTTGCCAATATCTAGAAACCGACATGATACCATCCTAGTTGTGGTGGATAAGTTGACAAAGGTTGCTCATTTCATTCCTGGAAATATCAAGGATGGATCAATGGTTTTAGCAAGAAAATTTGTTCAGGAAATCTTCCGTTTGCATGGAGTGCTAGAAACGATCATTTTGAGATCGAGACACTTGGATGACTTCCAGGTTTTGGATCACACTGAACTCTTCCCTGGGAACTAAATTGAATTTCAGTTCCGCATATCATCCTCAGACCGATGGTCAGACAGAGAGGGTGAATCAGGTAGTAGAAGATCTTCTCCGCATGTATTGTATGGAGCAGCAACATAAGTGGGAGGGGTATTTTCCTTTGGTGGAGTTCGCTTACAACAACTCCTACCATGCTTCTTTGGGTATGGCACCTTTTGAAGCTCTTTATGGACGTAAATGTCAGACACCCATTAGTTGGGATAGGGTGGAAGACAGAGTTGTGATTGGCCCTGAGATGCTCAGAGAAATGGAAGACCAAATGAAGATCATTAAGGAAAAATTGAAACAAGCTGCGAATAGACAGAAAAGTCTAGCAGATAAGAACTGAAGCTTCAAGCAGTTCTCTGCAGGAGATAAGGTCTTTTTGAGGGTTCATCCGCAAAAGAGTTCAATCTCTTTCGGCAAGAACTCTAAGTTGGCCCCTAGGTTTGTTGGGCCCTTTGATGTTTTGGAGGTGGTGAATCTAGTTGCTTACAGGCTTGCTCTGCCACCAGCTCTATCCCGGATACATAATGTATTTCATGTCTCAATACTTAAGCCCTACCACCCAGATATTGCTCATATCCTTGATTGGTGTGCATTGCAGGTTTAGGACCCAGGGGTGATACAGGTGCAGCCCGTCAGGATTCTGGAAGAGCGCAACATTAAGTTGCGAAACAGGGACATTATGCAGTACAGGGTCCAGTGGGACCAGTATTCGGTGGATAATGCCACCTGGGAGAATGCTGAAGATATAGATAGAGTCTTTCCTCATTTGAGATCTTAGCATACTCTTATTTTCTTTCATGTAGAGACTTATGATTTACTGGTATCTCAATTTTGTTGTGTGACTTGCTTTTAGACATCGAGACGATGTCTTTTCCAAGTGGGGAAGGATGTCACGTCTCAGACTTTGATGTTGTTTTGTCCATGGCTTTGTGTGGATTTATTTTATGAATGATGGTGTGTGTTAGAATAATATGATATACTACGATGCTTTGGTGTGTGGAAACGTGAAAAGTATTTACTTTTGAAATTATGAATGCATTTTATTTTGAAAATATGCAAAATAGAACAAAATAGAAGTATTGATTTAATTATTGCTTTGATTTACATCTCTATATCGGTTACTAATACAATTTCATTGTTGCGTGCCTGAGTGCACTTGAGTTGCAGGTGGTCAAAGACCAAGAGTGTGATTGAGGAAAGAAGGCTAGCTTCCCGACAGGGTAAAAGAGGAAGAACTCTCGGTCACACACACAACACCTAGAATCATATAGTTGCATTTAGGCAATGTCTATTCTAAATGGATTGCTTTGAATTATTTGCAAAATAAATAATAAATGGATAAAATAAATAAATAATAAAATAATAACATAAATGTAATTTAATTATTAATTGTAGCTTTAAAGGATTTATGGTTTTAATTCTATTTAAATTGTGATATTTAAATAATGAATTAATTACAAGTTAGATGGAATACTTGTTTAAGGAGTGAGTATTTTTAAATTACTTCTAAATTTTTGTGCAAGAAATTGTAAATGATTTCTTATATTTTTCCTATTTATAAATTTGAAATTTAAAATGCATATATTTCTTAATTATATTTATTTTAAATTACAAGATTAGGGTGAAATGAGAGAAAGGAAAATAATATAGAATAGGAAAAGACATTCTCGTAAAGAAACAGTTCTTGAAATTTCTTCTTGAAAAACAATATTCTCTGGAAGTTTGGGTGTCAATGGCTGCCAAGAAGCTACTTCTTTTATCAATTTAGGAGGTTTGGAGGAAATCTGGGTGGAAGTTAATAGGAAGTTAAGGAATCAAAAGGCAGGAAAGAAGAGGAATTTCTCTAGAAAGACCAGCTCAGGAAGAGGAGGCAATAAGAAATTCTGGACATCTACAGCTGGAGTAATTTGCCAGGTTTTCCATTCTTCTCCTTTTAACCAGTTTGAATTTTAGTATAAAAATTGGAGAATTTGTATGCAAGATTTTAAGAAAATGAATACAAATGCCTGAGAAAATGTCTTCAAGTTGTATTTTAAAATTCTGGGGGAAAACCTTCTCTTCATTTGTTTACATTGTTGAGAAAATGCCCAATTTCTTTCTTCTAGAGTAGGGTTATATTCTTTTGCAATCTGTATTTCATGAAACTGCCCTCATTTGCTATTCTTTTGTACAGAAAATTGTGAGAGAAAAGATAACATATGGAAATATATATATATATATACAAGAATTGGTATTTTTGTGCATATATATATATATATATATATAAATTTCGTATATATATCTCTTCCTGTTTTTATTTCAGAATTCTTTGAAATGAATCCATACTCGGGTCTTAGCTGGGCGAATTCTTGTTACTGGCATTAGATTTTGTGTGGGGATTAATCCCCAGCCCCGTCCCAAGGGAAGGGACGGCGCTGTGGGGAGGCTTGCGCCTCCACAGGACGCGGCCTACAGAGAGGGCACGGCCTCCTCACAGCCCGCGCCCTCCCCTTTGGGAGAGGTGTGGCCTCCAAACACTTTTGTGTTCTTTGTTTTATGTTTCAAACTTCAAATTCATATTTCAATAGCGTACTGTGTATTCTGTGCAGCAGATTTACATGGAATGATAAGTATATATATACAATTATATATATATATATATATATATATATATATATATATATATATATATATATATATATATATATATATATATTTATATACACACACACACACAACTATGTAAATATATATATATATAATATAAATGTGAATTTACACAGATATAACCATCTGCAGAATATGATATATTTCAGAAAAATATATATATAAACATCTCAGTATCCCTGAAGCTGGAAATATGAAAATGTAGTTCTTGGAATCATGCAAAATTGGTGATTTTCTTTTGGTCACATATTCTTATGTTGCATATAGATGTAGATTTCTGAATATTAGCATACAATAGAAAACATAGATACAAATATGCAAACCTCTATTTTTCTGAAAGAATTATCCTGTTTCTGTATATTATTTTAACCAGAAACTTGTAGCAAATTGGGAATTTTACTTTCAAATCAGCTTGAATCTTGAAGATATAGAAATATACATAAATCTGAGAACACTGTTTTTAAACAGAAAATTATTACTTTTGCTTGTGGTAATACGCTGAAAAGTGCCATGATATACATACAATTTTTTTACATTTAAAAAAACCAAACTTGAGCAAAGAACACTCAAGAGGGTAGCATGAACTGAAAACAAATCTTTTATCAAATAGAGGAAAACATGTTGACTTTGTGATTTTGCTGAGAAAGAGAACATATTTTATTTAAATTCTGAAACTTTAAATCTATTTATTTGGTTTAAACATTTAGAGATTGAACTCATGAAATACTTGAAACTCTCTCTTTTACACTTTAAAGATAGATGAATTCTCATTGCAAATGTGAAGAAAAACCAGTTTGATAAACATATTATGAATATGGGAATATGAAGAATTCTTTTTAGAATCAATGAAATGCATGAAGCATATAAGAAAAATGCATAATTTTCTATTTTTGCACCTTAAATTGTATTTTGGTAACTTCCGGGACAGGATGCCGAAGGTGGATCCCCAGAGACGGTAGTTTTACCTTTTCTGAAACTACCACTTGTTTTTATTTATGCTTGGCCAAGCACTTGTACCATTGAAATAGATGGATTTGTTTTAAAAGCCTAGAAATATATGTATTTTAGTCTCTGCCACCTCCCGTTGCAAGAAATATGTTTTCTCATGTTAGAAATGCATATAGGCACCAGGCATGCATCGAGAGTTCCCTCCTGTTTTATTGTGTCAGGTTGCTAGGCTCCTTATGCAGGGCCAGGGATTTCTTCGAGTTAGGAAGGAACCCGGGGAAGTCATGTACTTCGTGGTTGGGCGGAAAAGGCGCCTCAATCACACTCTTGGCCCCAACTCGCAAGAAGACCGATGGTGTCACGGTGGTTGGAGGATCAGAGTTTTTATTTTACTATTGATGTACTTGTGTATCCTACTGGAATGGCTTGTAAGCCCATTGTAAAATGTAATTGTATTTGACACTTGTTACTGCAACATTGAAATAGATGTGCTATTAAGATTTTTATGTAACATTGATGCAAATGTATTTATTGAAGTTATTGATTTCACTTGAATGTGAATAATTATTTATTGGTTTATTGATCTCTTTTGAGCATGGATGAATATATATATGAACATGCACTGATATACTTTGGCCAAGTGTTTAAACATGATGAAATACAATGTTGTTATTTATTTACATGAAATGAAATTTTATTAACTCTTTTGCATAGAGTTTACTTTGGCAACTCTTATTAATGGTATTATTGACTTGTAAACCTTTTAAAGCAAAAACTTTTAAAATGCTTTTGCTCATCTTGCAAGCGCTACAATAGACCTGGCATGACTTGCCCATCTACCTGCCTTTTTTGATCTCACACCTTGTAGACCTAGTGTGTGTTTGTCATCCTATTTCCTTGGGGAATCACCTAGTGTATATCAAACTGCACTAGCCCTTGTGAGTGTATTTTTCATGGCCCCTTGTGAGTGTATTTTTTATGGCCCCTAAGCATAACACAACTTGCTTGCTAGTGGATCCATGTGATCATGTTTGATGCACACTGAATAATGTAACTTTCTAGTCCATCCATCCTTTTCTTATTGCATCAATTTTGACATTGTATGAATGTGCATCTTATCTTGGTTCTTCATATCATCCATGTGTATGTGTGTCCCTTTGTGGTTATCATGGTTTTCCATGGGATCTTGATCCTAGGGACTTGGACGCCTCCTTGATATTTGGGCACTTGGACCACTCTTGACATATATTTGTCTAATTTAGTGTGAGTTTGAGTGTAAGTTCATACTCTCACTAAAGTGAGGGATAAATGTAGTGTAGAAAATTGTATACCTTTACAATTTCACATTATGTTTGCATCCCAGTAACTAATTGAACTTAATAAAGCTTCTAATTGGCCAAATTATGCATTCCAAAGCCTTATTATTCTTGTTTTTCAAAATTGAAACTCACATTAAACAATTTCCAACATTAATTTAAACACCTTGGAAATTTTGTGTCCTAGATTTAGATCCTAGGACCTATTTTCCCAGTGGTGAATGGGACCCCTTTAAGTGTTAGGACTCAATTTTTACTATGCTTCTAGAAGCATTTCAATAATTCAAAATCAAGTTTCAAATGTTGGCTTATGGAATTTAATTTTTTAGGAAATTAGACAAACACCTATAAATAAATATTTATTTTATCAATTCAAATCTAACAAGCTAGAAGCAACTTTCACAAGAGAAAATATTACTATTAAGAGAATTGAAGAGAATATTTATTGGTCATCTACAATAAAAATCAAGATCATATCATCATGTAAAATTTTATGCATATTAATGTCATGTTTTGGAGCTAACATTGTGATGTAGGTTTCAAGCATTCAAGCATCAAATAAAGCAATCAATCAAGCCAATTCATGCAATATCCAAGCCTTAGAGAGATTTGTTAGATGTTGGTCCTCTTAGGGAAGCCATTGTGGGTTTGGTGAGTTGTAACAAGCTTTGTTCATTCATTAATTCCTTCCATTTATCATAATTTCATCATCAAGGTTTGAATAAGGCAAATCCCCATTCACCCAAAAATGAAAAAAAAAATTGTTGCAAGAATGGAAAAGGAATGAAGTGTTGTCATTGATGTCAACCAGTTAGTTGGTTATGCCAATTGGTAAGCTACTTATATACTAGTTTTTGTTGATTGTATATGTAAGGGGTATTGAGAAAATTGTATTAAAAGAAGGTCATTGGTTCTGGTGCTTGTCAAATATGTTTTTCTATGTGTTGATTGAGGTTTGGGAGAATTGTTGTTGGTCTGGGTTTCTATTTGATGAAATCTTATGGCATATGGTTCAAGAGTTGTGTTGCCTTGGTTTTATTGAAGTTGGTTTTGGCATTTAGATGTATCAAGCTTAATTGATCTATGTGTTTTACACTGATATGACCGATTGTGTGTCAAGCACTACTTTCAAAGCTAATGAAGCATGTTGGATCTATTAGGGATCTCGGTGAAGCATTTTTTTGGGTTTCCCTCATTCTAGTTTCACCCTAGGATGTTTGGTACTAACCTAGTTTGAAAGTTGAAGTTGGATGGTCAACTTTGTATCTTTTCAAGGTTAGAGATAGTATAAATATAGAATACACTACTGACAAAAATTGTAAATAAGAAAAGGAAGATATAAGTGAAAGAGAAGGCACAACTTTGATTCTATTCTTGAGGTGTGTGAGTTAAGTGTTGGGTTGTTCAGTGCGAAGCTTAACACCAAGTTTCTGGATGTAGTGAGCAGAAGGTGAACTCAATCATTCATGTGAGTTGATCAGTGATTGTGGTGGAATCTTCATTGCATTGGGATTTTGTCTCTATGTAACAAGTATTCTTTATCTTCTCAATATATCTATGGCAGTGAGCCCTTCGGGTTGTAGCCCTTTGGACAATGAGTCTGGATAGTGATTCCTTCTTTCAGGCAGTGAGCCTTATCTCAAGTAGTGAGCCTTTTTGTAATCAACTTTGATATTCTCTATAGTGTGAGTTAATCCTCAATGTGGTGTTTCCCTCATTGGTTTTTCCATGTAAATGTAGTGTTATTGTGTTTGAGCACTTGCATTTGATGTTTAATCACTTAATCATTTTATGTGTTAGTTTCGGTAATTGAATTTAAGGTTATAATTTGTGACAACTGATTCACCCCCCCTCTCAATTGTCCTATCCAACAATTGGTATTAGAGCTTGGTTCCTTGGTGAAGAGCTTAACTGCTTGAGGAAGGTTTGGGATGGCTAACAAAATTTTCTTTGATTATTTGAGGATTGATGGAACTAACTATAGTATCTGGAAAGTACTAATGGAAGAATATCTAGAGTATTGCAGATTTGATGTAGAGAAAGATTACAAGAATCCTTACACTCCTCCTACAAATGGTCTAAGTACACCTAAGAAAATTAAAGCACATGAAGCGAATAACAAGGAGAAGTTCATCTTGAATAATAGTTTGGTACATTCTAAGTTTATTAAGGTTTAAAATTTGAAGACAACTAAGGAAGTTTGAGATGCTTTAGAAAGAGTGCATGATGGTGACAAAAGGGTAAAAGAAGCAAAATTATAGAATTTGGAAACAAAGTTTGATCTTTTACATATGACCAAAGATGAGAATGTTAAAGCTTATGTATAGAGATTGGATGAGGTAGTGGCTGGAATGCAATCTCTTAGCACTACTATAGATGAAACCAGAATTGTAAAGAAGATTCTCGGAACTTTTCCTAATGCTTACAATGAAAAGGTGAGAACTATTGAGAAAACTATAGATTACAATACATGTAATAATGATCTTTTGTTAGGATCCTTGACATCTTATGAAATGAGGAAGTTGAATCTAAGAAGTGGAGGAAAAACAAAAACTGCTTTAAAAGCTATAAGAATTGAAGATATTGTGTGAACCCCAATCCTAATACCTGCAAAACAATAAGAAAAAACACATTAGATTATAATTTGCAAGCAAGAACAAGGATTCCCCATGAAATCCATTAACACAACTCAAATTAGGAAAAAACAATGAAATACCAAAATAAAGATTGAATCCTAATTAAGCAAGCAAACTCTTGATCGCATGGGGGAATTCGTGCCAATTTGATGTGAAAATTGGCCCTTTCCCAATTCCTAATGATACATGCTTGATGTGATGAAGAGATTTGATCCACTTTGTTGATGCTGATGAATGCTCCAATAATAAAATCTGCATAACCTAGCTATAATTCAATAAAAATGGATGAAATTTGATAGATATTTGAGCATGGTAACATTGCATAATTTGTGGATGATAAAATGATGATATGAGCTCTTTATTTATAGAATGCCAAGATGGATGAATGCCCAAATTTGAGCAATGTGGGACTAACATTCATCCAATGGAAAGATGCCACTTGTCAACCTATGAGTGGATGGAGGATGTGCAATTTTTGAGGATTGTGCCAATAAATGCATATTTCTGAATTTCAAATTTTTTGAAATGACTTGCAAGAGGGAATGAAAAATGCAATAAATGCCACTTGGCTCAAGGAAAATGACATGTAAGATGGAGTAAATTCCTTGTTGGATGTACATGTCAACTTGGAATTTGAATTCAAACTTGGAGGAATATTCCAAAAGATGCCTTGTTGAGGAAAATAGAGGATTTAATAAATCAATTAAATCTATTTTCATGTGCAAGCGGGAAAAGCTAGAGGATGGGACATGAATTAGAATTAAATTAATCAAGGGTTAATTAATTTAATAGGAGATTAGATGATGTGACTTATTTGACTTAGATTTTAGGATTTATTTAAATCAAATAATGAGAAGAATGTGATAAGATATTAATTAAATAAAGATTTTGATTTATTTAATTAAAAGAGGTGATGTTAGATTATATTAAATAAGGTTTTAATTTATTTATTTTAATAGATAGACTTTAGAGATTTAATCAAATAAAATTGATTATTTAATTAAATAGGGATAATTAGATCAGATGATTAATTTAATTATCGAGAAGAGGTGACTTAATTAGATAAGTGATTTATTTAATTAAGAGAGGAATATTGATGAATTTAATCAAATAGGGGAATTTGATTAAATGGTTAGACCGAAGGATGATTCAGGATGAAAAGATGTTAGTAGTTAGGATCAGGTGCACAATGTCAATCAATACATTTTACATGTCTATAGATACAGATGAAGAGAACTTTGAAGAAATCGAGGCTAACTTTGTAAGAATATTGAGAAAAGGCTCTGGTAAGTATGAAGGTAAAATTCCCTTTAAATGCTTTAGTTGTGGAGATATTGGTCACTATGTTGCAAAATGTATAGAAACAACTAAAAAGAATAAACAAAGATATGAGAAAGAAAGGAAAGGAAAGAAGTTAATAGAGCTTACTATGTTAATGAGAATGGTAGTATTTCAGATGAAGATTTAGAATATGAAGATCTAGATGACAATGAATGCTTGGTCTTGGTGATTAAAGATGAACCTACTTCTACTAATTCAGAAAGATAGTCAAAGGAAAATCCTCCAGAGAAAGAGAAAGAGAAAGAGAAGGAGACAGAGAAGAAGGAGAAAAATGAAGGTACAGTTATCTTTGCCCTACGTGCTAAACAGGAAATAATTTTTGGGTTGTTGATAGTGGTTGTTCACATCACATGACTAGTGACAAGAGTAAGTTTGTGAAACTTGAAAAATATGATGGAGGTCTGGCAATGTTTGGAGATGACACTAGTGATAAAATATGAGGGATAGGTTCATTAAGTTTTGATGGCAAGCATCATACTGACAATGTCTACTATGTTAAGAGTTTAAGGTATAATCTCTTGAGTGTTGGTCAAATGTGTAGAAATGGTTATGATCTTGTGTTTATGGATGAGAAGTGTGATATCCGAAAAGGATTTGGAACTTTGATTTCTAAAGGATAGAATCTGAAGGGAATATTTATCAGCTTAAAGGTATTGATGGGTGTTGTTTTATGATTCATATAAATGACACCTAGTTATGGAATAGGAGAATGTATCACACGAATTTTGATAACTTGGAAAGGATTAGTACTATTCAAGTCATGAGAGATCTACCAAGAATTACAAAGCATGTAAATGTTATCTATAGAAACTGCCAGTTCGGGAAATAGACAAGAAACCATTACAGATTAAAGGAACAATCTACCATTGGATTGATTGATTTGGTTCATACAGATCTTTGTGGTCATATGAAAGTTTGAAGCCTACTTGAGGAAAGGTAATTTATGCTTTTAGTTGATGATTATTCTAGATATACAGGTATGTACAGGATCATGATGGGCCAAAAAGTTGAAATATGATGGGTGTTTGTAGGGTATATGGCTAGTGACTTTTTTCTTACCCAAATTTGATGAAATGAAAAGGGTTTTCAAAGGAGATTCTTAGCTTTCCAACAATATAAATTATTCTTTACTTTGAATTTAATAAATAATTATTATTCATTTTCTACTTGAATTATGACTAAAGTGTTGATTGATAGGCTGATTGAAAAACATCTATAGCTTTCAAACAAGATCACATTTTGAATCCAAAACATGCATCACATTTTATGCTTCAGATACTATAGGATTAAAAAGAAAAATTGAATTTCATGAACTTTTGACCAAGTTAAGGTGGTCGACATGAAGTTTTATATTTTTTAAAGTTATAATAAAAATTCATAACTAATTATTTACTTGGAAAAAATATTACAAAAAATATGCATCACATCCGCATATGAGTCCTCTACTTATGTCTAAAATCTTATAAAATAATATTATCATTTTATTGTTGTTAGGGTGGTCAGACATACACCTATTTCTTATTTTTTCCCTAAATTTAAGTACTACCGCATTGAAATTTCAAATTTTCACCAAATAGATTTTTTTTAAAAAAAATAAACCTAGTAGTTTAGAAACTACATTCAATTTTCTACAGATTCTATTCTTACATATTGTTGAAATAATATAGATAACTTATTCAAATTTTTTACGCAAGTTGCCTAACTCTAATTTTTCTGAATTTTTTGCCACTTAAGGGCCTTTTTCCATGATGATCTTGCATATGCCCATACAACAGTTACATTTTTAAGAGAAAAATTAAAAGCATTAGATAGATTCAAAGCATTCAAGGCTATGGTTGAAAATGAAGTGAATTTGAAGATAAAATGTTGGACATCTAACAGAGGTGGTGAATTCAGCTCCCATGAGTTCAATATGTTTTGTGAAGTGAATGGAATAAAGAGACAATTATCTGCTCCAAGAACTCCTCAATAGAATGGAGTTTTTGAAAGGAAAAACATAATAGTTCAAGAACTGCTAGGTCAATGATCATTGAAGCCGGATTACTAGAAGTTTACTGGAAAGAAGCTATTCACACTGTTGTGTATGTATAATCGATTTCAAGTAAGAAAAAATAGTACGAAGACTCCCTATGAGCTATGGCATGGAAGAATTCTTATAGTTAAATATTTCAAGGTATTCAGAAGCAAATGCTACATCGAAAGAGATGAGAAAACTTTGGGAAAGTTTGATGCAAGAAGTGATGAAGGAATATTTCTTGGTTACTCTACTAAAAGAAAGCAATACAAATATTTCAACAAAAGATTGAGGAAGATTGTGGAAATATTGAATGTGAAGGTTGATGAAATAGTGAATAGTTCTATTGATATTGATGGATATGTGTCTGATGAACATGACTATGCAAGAATAGAAGAAATTGAAGAAGAACAGGATAGAGATGAGCTAAAAGATCATAATGAAAAAGAAGAAGATGCTTTGGTAATGTCCTCTAGAACATAGAAATATGTACAGAGGAATCATTTAGAAAGTCAAATTATTGGAGACAAGACAAAAGGTGTGTTGACTAGGAGCAAAGCTGTTGCTAAAGTAAATTTGTGCTTACTCTCTGAAATTGAGCTAAAGTCAATAAGAGAAGCCTATGAGGATTAACATTGGAAGGAAGCAATGAAAGAACTTTTTTAAATTGAAAAGAATCAAACTTGGGAATTGGTTCGAAGATTGGTAGGAAAAAATATCACTGGCTCAAAATGAGTATTCAGAAACAAGCTGAATGATAATAGGAAAGTTTTTAGAAACAAAGAAAGGCTTGTATGTAAAGGCTACTCACAAGTAGAAGGTATAGATTTTCATGAAACGTTTTCCCTGGTAGCAAGGATGGAAGCTATAAGGATGTTCTTGGCATTAGCTGCTTATAAATATTTCAAAGTCTATCAAGTGGATTTCAAGTCAACATTTTTGAATGGTGAGCTAGATGAAGAGGTTTACATGGAACAACTGAAAGGATTTTAGTTAACAGATCAACTAGATATGGTTTGTAGATTAAAGAAAGATTTATATAGACTGAAGCAAGCTCCTAGAGCCTAGTATGCAAGGTTAGATACGTATTTTAATCAACAAGGATTTAACAAAGGTACATGATAGACAATAATTTTTATTTCAAAATTGAGAATGAAAAAATCTTGAATATAGTTATATATGTTGATGACATTATCTTTGGAGAAAATGAAAATATGTGCAAGATGTTTGCGGAAGAAAAGCATCAAGAATATGAAAAGTCTATGTTTGGTGAGATGAATTTCTTTCTTGGGCTATAGATTAATTAAACAAAGAAAGGAATTTTCATTTCACAATCTAAGTATGTGAGAGAAATGATGAGAAAATTTGGTATGGACGGTTCCAAATTGGTAAGTCTATGGTGACTAGATGCAAGTTGGGAAAAGACGATGATTCACCTAAGACTGATTAGACCAAGTATAGATCTATTATTGGTGGACTATTGTATTTGACTGCCACTAGACTAGATATTATGCATGTGGCTTGTCTTGTGGCTAAATTTCAAGAAAATATGAAGGAAAGACATGTTACTGCAATTAAACGAATATTCAGATATTTGAAAGGCACTCCAAATTATGGATTATGGTATCCTAAAGATACTAATTTTACACTCAGTGCTTATATAGATGCACATTGGGATGGAAGTATAGATGATAGAAAAAGTACAAGTGATGGTGCTTTCTTTCTTAGATGTAGATTAGTGGCATGGTTGAGTAAGAAGCAAGATTTAGTCTCTTTGTCTACTATTGAAGCTTAGTATATTGTTGTTGCATCATGTCGTACACAAGTGTTATGCATGAAATAGACATTGAAAGATATCATAGTGATACATGATGATCCTATTTCTATCTTCTATGATTACACAAGTGCAATTAACATTTTGAAGAATCCTATGATGCACTCGAGAACAAAGCATATATCTATCAAGTATCATTTCTTAAGAGAGAAGGATATGGAGAATTAAGTCAAGCTTGAGTATGTTTCAACAAAAGATCAAATTGCAGATATATTTACAAATGCTCTTCCTAAAGATACTTTTGAGTATCTTTGGCATAAGCTAGGGGTTATTTCCCCTCGTTTTGCAAACTAAGATACATTTGGAGATGCATCAGTCTGGTGAATTCATGATTCTATCTTTTGGACTAATTTTTTTTGGTGGTTTCCCTTGGGGGGAGTAGACAAATTTTCTAAGTGTTGTCATTATGAGTATTTTTTTTCATGTCAAAGGAAGTTTCAATGGAAATATCTTTTTCCTTTTCCATTAATGTCAAAGGGGGAGAGAGAGCCTATGAAAATTTAATAAGAGAAAGTAGGTAATCAGAAAGATGATCCTCTAAAAGGGGAGAAGCAAAAATAAAATTCTTGAGAAGTATTTTCAGAACATGTATGTTGTCTTTGATGGTTTTTAACATCATGTGTTGCCATCATTGACAAAGGGGGAGATTGTTGCAAGAATGGGAAAGGAAAGAAGTGTTTTCATTGATGTCAATTGGTTAGCTAGTTATCTGACTAGTATAATTTGGCAAATAAATGACTAGGTGACTAAAAATTCTAGTCACAACAACTAAAAATGACTAAATTCTACTCATTTTTTGTAAATTAGCTATAAATGAGTAAATAAATGAATAATTTGGTTATTGACTAAAAATTATTTAGTCACACAAATAAAAATGACTAAATAGTTAGTCATTTATTTAGTCACAATCCATTTGAATAAATCATTTAAAGAATCAAGAATATAGCTTGCCAAAATACTCTAAAAATTTAATTAGCATACCCTAAAACTTTCATCAAAATATTATTTTTAGGCGTAGCCCACAAGAATGGAGTTTTCATTTTAATAAACATACTCTAAAACCTTCGTCAAAACATTATTTTCAGGTAGAGCCCGCCAAAATGGAGAAGTGTTTCAGTAAAGAATGACATATAATAGTAAGGAGATGTGCGTGACAGGATGCATAGGATTCATTGCTTCTTATCTCATTCCTACTCTGCTCAACAAAGGTTACATTGTTCCTGCTACTATTTGTAATCTAGGTATTTAATTGAAATATATTTGCATAATATCAAATTCTTTCAAATGATTTTGAAGTATCAATGTATCCTATATAGGGTTTAGAATGATTTATTTTAATTTTTAAAAATAAATCAGATGCTTTTGAAGTATCAATGTATCCTATATAGGGTTTAGAATGATTTATTTCAATTTTAAAAAATAAATAAATGATGTATTTTCTTGTAATTAGATAATGTGGAGATCTCCTAAATCTTCCCCAACACACCATCCTCCTTGGCACTGTATTCATTACTCTAGCTGCTAGGGTTTTGCATGTGACATCTTTCATATCTTCATGACCATGGCTTATAAATAGATCTAAAATTGCTTAAATTATTATCATGGTAACCCTTGAGTTCCATAATCCACCTCCAATCTCTTCTAAGAATTTTGTCTTAAGCTAGATTGCATAGTATGCATATAAATCAAGTGCTTCATACCTGCCATTGTTCCAAACCACCACTCACTACCTGGTTTAAAATGATACCTCCATAAGCACAATAGCATGTTTTAAAATCATGGTTTCTAGTAATTGACCATTAAGCTCACTACTTTCATCAAGATGCAATGAGATTTTTTTCTTCAAACTCAAGGCATTATGCAAGATAACATTGTGAATTTTTTGTTGTGTATGATTTGATTTTCTTGCACATTTACTACTTTTCTAACTTCCTTTAAGACTGGATATTGCACCCTCATCTACAATCTCAAACAACTCACTCACTGTCACTTGAAGATTCCTTTCATGAGCATCCTTCTATAAAATAAAACTATGCCCTATAGACTACCTACTTACTTACTATAGGGGACTCATTGTTTCATGGTATTGTGGGTCTTAAGGTCCTTCAACCTTATTTTAACTACTTCAAAGTCCACAAGGTATTATTTACTATTCTCCCATCTTTGATGAGTCTCAAAGCACTGCTCAAACATGCAATCCACTACCTCCATTATACAATGGCTAAGAAGAAGAATTGAACCTATTATTACCACTATTACTTCATTTGGACAATCATTCATTGATTGCATTTGCCTTGTCTACCACTACCAAAAAAATTTGAAAAACCCTTAAGGTTAGCAAGGGGGTAAGGAAACTCGTTGAACATAAAAACTCTACTTTACTATGCAAGGTTTGAGCTTTATTATCTTGTCACTGCTCAACCTCTTTTTGACTATCACACCTAGAGTGAATACCATTCTTCTTACCATAGATTGAATTTACAAATGTCACTAAGCTACATAGTGTGCTTGTTATTGGCTACAATGTTTAGATTGCAAGATTTTGTTATTGGTTACAATGTCTCAATATTTCCGGTATTGCAACCTCACTAATTCCCTAGAGTTATTGTTTATGTTTCTATGGAGGCCTATGGTTTGTACCCTAGTCATTCTCTTACCAATGCTTTTGTTGGTATTAAAAAACAAGCTTAAATCTTGGGTCAAAAAATTAGTTGTCTTGATAGGGTTGTGTTATGATCTTGGATTATATCCTAGAGTGTGTGGGGAGCTTGTGTTTGATCATTAAGGTATGTAATCCTGATTAGGGAAATGTATCCTATATTGCATGGTTCTTGCTTTAATACTTTCCATAATGGTTATTAGCAGATCGCATTATTATAGTTTGTGGTAACCCAAGATTGCATTCAATTATGTATCAAACTTGGTTTGTAGTTTAAGTTGAACACTTTTAAGTAACATTCATAAGATTTAGAAAATCTTGATCACTCTCTAGAATAGACCATTAAACATGGGTTGTGCTTGAATGCACTACATAATTTATATAACACAACCAATTTGCATATCAACTAGAGTTATAGGCTCTTTATTGTAGCAAGAGGTAATCACTCTTGGATCATGCTATCATTACATCATAACTTGTTAAACTTGAGACAACCTGAATGCACCCAATGATGATGGACACCTAATTGTGATGAAAGTGATTTCTACAAGAATTGTGATCATATGAGTACCTCCATTTCTATCACAACATACCCACATTAAACTTGGGTCACACATGAATGCATCCTATATTTTTTTATAGTACAACTATGCCACATGACCAATAGAGTTATGGATCACATAATTAATGTCACAATAATTTGTTCCTTGGTTGTGCTCTTATGGTGATTCCATTACCCTTACAACATAACCCTTTGGACTTATATTGCTCAAATCCTTACATTACATATTTTCTCTTTGGATGGATTGCTTCATGGATTTTTTGTGATTTATAAAGCTTTTGTTTTGATACTAAATGACATCAGATTATTTTTGAAGCTGAAATGATTTATTTATTATTGTTTTATGATAATTTTGAGTTTTATTTAGAAGGGGTTAATATGTGGCATTTTTATGTGTAGAAAGAATAGATTGTGATGCAACGTTTGGGTATGGACGGTTTAGGAAAAATTGGATTGCTATCAGTGTCATAACCAAGTTGGAGAGTACCTTGAGCCAGTGTGAAACAAAATTCCGGGCATTTTTAGTTGGAAGTAGAACCTAAATGTAGGAATTTCTGAATATTTGATAGAGGAATTTCCTTTATTCTAAAGATAAAATCATAAATTTACTGGTCCAATTGGAGATCCAACCTAAAATCTTTAATATCTGACAGAGAAAGTTTTTACACTATAAACATAAAATCATAAATTTGTGGGATCAATTTCAAATCCAATTTGAGGTAGTGAAGCTTCGGCAGAGGAAGTTCATAAATCTTATTGGTCCAACTTGAGATCCAATTTGAGGTCGTAAAGCTCTAAAAGAGAAAGTTCCTACATTCTAAAGATAAAATCATAAATTTTCTTGGTCCAATTGTAAGTATTTTTCCTTTTAATTATACTTTCTAACATTTGGCTTGATACAAATGGGTATGTGCAGGATCATCATGGAAAAAAATAGAATTTCTTATCCTATATGC
>VDFB02132381.1:0-47595 GCA_007258455.2 Sequoia sempervirens
TTCTTCTTGATATCTTGCAAGCTTGATCTTGATTGATGAAAGCACTATAATAATGTTGCTAATTTTTTCCTTGAATTGCCTTGATTGATTTTAGGATCTTCAATTTTCTCAATAGATTTTCTAGGTCTAATTAACATAATTTCAAATGATGAAAAGGACTAGTATTTATATGCAATTATTCTAATTTTTCAAATACCAATAGCCAACAAATGAAATTGGAATTCAAATAATAAAATATCGACACTGACATATTCAAATTGGAGCCAAAAATATGTGGTCTAGGGCATGGGGCGCCCTAGACCAAACCCATTCTTTTCAAGGCCCAAAATGTTGGGGGAAAATATTAAATGCTTATTTTATTTCCCTTGTTTGATTTTTCAAGGATATTCATAAAACAGACAATTAAATGCATAATTAGGTCCAAGAACATAAAAGAGAGAAAAACCTAGTGTGAAATTATCAAGGGTGACAAATTTTGATGCTACATAATGTTATTCTAAAAATATTTTTCCAAGCAACACAATGAAGTACAATAATTAAAATCTTTATATCTCAATTTAACTAAGTATCTAGTCAAAATAATATTTACACATTTACTAAGACCATATCAATATTTTAAAAAGAATATTAATTTATTAGCCAACAATATTAATGATAGAGTTCCACTATCCTCTTAAGTCTAGATGTCTACAAGAGAATAAAGTCACAATCTTAATTGTTCATCATTACCACTACATAAACCTATTGAATAGTTTGTTCCTACTAGAAGACATGAATACTAGATTATCATAGTTTTGGGGATAAACCAAAAATCCCCAAGTTTAGGGCCTAGTTCATACTAATATTAATATGAAGGTGAATCTAACACCTAAGTGAAATACCCAAATTGCACATTATTACTATAGGATAACCCTTAGTCTATTAGATAACGGAAGCATGTGCACTAGTGCATATTGGTAATATGAATTTTAGGAATTAGCATATTACTAATAATACTAATTGATATCATTTATAAAATATAAAAATTTGACTTATCTCCTTTAATTATTGTTTCAATATTTTCTATAAATTAAACTAACAAACTATCACATTGATAAAAATAATATTTTTTTCTCACATAATTCTTTAAAATAATATGAGATTCAAGTAATAAATTAAGCATGGAACCTCCAAACAAAAGAAAGATACCAATATAAAGTTAAACTAGACAACATGGATGTGCATGAGTCATTTACATGAAATATTGGACAAGAAACTAGATAGGTAAGATCCATATTCCTATCAATGATATTTTAACCAACATTTCAAACAAATGACATCTTAATCAAAATTATATAATATCATTTTTAAATTATCAAAAATTTCTACCTTGATAGAAACAAACATATTTTTGGTATTCAGATGTAATCATAATAACATCCTTATGACAAAAATATAACAAGATCTTAACAAAGGCTACTAGAGACAAGGTTAGTCGTCATTTGACCATAAGGTTCCACTATGGAATTACATGAAAATAATAATTAAACCTCTCTAAGGGATTTGAAACCATATAACATGTATAATAAGAACTATTCTCTATGCAATAGTGGAGGAACTAATATCTTCTTGATAGTGTTAATTGATGCCACTATGCCTCTATAAAGATCTAAAGACTTTTATTTCATTAGAGAGAAAAACTTTAGAGTTTAAAAATTAACATTAGTGTTGATATAACTAAGAGGAATGCTATGGGAAATGAGCATAACTAAAATAAAGAATTGTTATCCTTAGAAACTCATAATTTCCAAATAATAATTCTAAACATATCTTAAGTCAATTACCCTAGAACACAACACTTAGGTTACAGGGATATCTATTATTTAATGTAATCAATGAGTAATAAGGGTTTTATATACCAATAATAAGATAGTCACATGAAATGATATTTATAGTATGCACAACATAATAAGATCACTATATACTGAAAGCAAACTTATGATACAAATAAACTATTATCCATGTCTTGAAAATGTCTAATATGTGTTATATTGACTCACTAAAGTTGAATTTAAACTTTATACTCATAGCCCATAAATAATGTATACAAAAGTATAGATAAAAACAACAGTTGTCAAAACTAGTTCTCATAAGGTAAAGCCTATAAGCTCTCAAATTATACTTTGACTTATTACAAATATCGAGAATCAAATAAAGTTGATGTCAAAATGGTTCTAAGGATTCAAATGGCTTAATTACATAATCAAAATTGTGCATTCTAATAACTCTAATTATGCTTAATAATATGAATTGCAAACTAAACACTAGCATCTTTCCTAATAGAATTTATTAATACCAAACGAAATCATCATGAAAATATAGCATGGTAATGTAAAAATTTAATAATGTTTGATAAATTTATGACATCATAATAAAATTTATGACAAAATAAATTATCTTCTATAAACATTCAAAAACTTGTATAATAAATTATCTTTTATGAAGAATAGAACGATTAATTAAGTTAGACCTAGGTTCATTTTGCTTACAATACTTTTTTATAGGTAAGAATCATATTTAAGCCGAGTACATTTTTATTCCCTACATTTATTTTGACGTTTAAATGAGATGCAACTGGGATAAAATCTTGTTTAAATAAAAAAAAATTATGTAAATGATTTTATAATTTTTTTAAATGCATTTTTAAGTATCATTTTAAAAAATGATCCAAAAAAGGAAAAAATAAAATAGAAAGATTGTTTTTATAGCTAAATTTAAAATGAATATGAAATTTCATTTAATTCATTTGTATAGATAATCATACAATTTAATTAATTATTTAAAAACTAAATAATATATTTTTTATAAATTTTAGAAATTAGAATTTAATTTAATTTTAGAATGAAATTTAAGTTTTCAAGATATTGTGGTGATTTCTCTCGCAAACATATTAAAGAGACTTAAATAAAAAACTTCCCTATGTAAATTATTTTATGATTTTTTAAATGCATTTTTAAGTATAATTTTATTTTATAATTATATTAAAAGAAAAAAATAGAAATTTTGATTTTATAGATACATTTTAGTTCATAACTTATTCTAAAACATCATCCAATTTAAAATAATGTTGTTTTTTAATCAATTTAGTACACATAGGTGGAATAGGCGCCTTGAGAAGAGGATATCTCTCGGTGTACTTAGATATATTTTTAAAATATAGGTATGCTAGTTATACTAACACTTGCATTTAAAGGAGGTTCAAGTATTATGCTGATAAAAAACTATATGTATGTTAATATGTTAGAGAGTATGTGTTTGTGCATGGATGTGCTGCAAATTCTAGTTGCATGTGGCTGGATTAAACAATTAATAATAAAAAAATAATAATTACATTGTTAAAAGAAGTCAAAATAATAACATTTATTTATTTTAAAAAGATTTAATAAATGAAGCAAAAAATGAAAAATTATTCTTTAAAAAAAGTTTACCTTGTTTTCCTACCTTGCTTTCCAATCAATAACACATAACTTTTTAACCAATCATATGCACAAGAAATAATTTTTATAATTTGGAAAGTTAAATATTTTATAAGTTGACTTTACAAAATTGAATTTTATTTTAATTTTTTAAAATATTGTTTTTGATTGGTTGAAAACTAAATTATTAATAACTAGTTAACTAAAAAAAGCTAAACAATAGTACTATGCCAATGGCAAGTACTAATAAGTGCTAAATAATGAAATGAAATAAACTTAGACAAATCTAGTTTTTTCCCTTAAAACATAAAGCAATACAAACATTTGAAAAAAGAAAGTTGCAATCAAATTGACAAAAACCACTGCAAATGGAAATAGAATGTTCTCATCCAGTTGTCAAATCAATATTTATCTAGATTTTATGTGATAGTGAAATTTTGGAGGCTTTTACCTAGTATTTTGAAGGATATTACCATTAAACATCAGCTGGTTTACCATTAAGCGACAGCTGGAACTTGTTTTATGACAACTCAACAGTGGTTTGTACATGTGAGACTTGTTTCAGGCTCAAATCTCACACTATATGTAGCCTATCGGCTAATAAGTAGAAGACAATGAAAATCCAATCAAATTTCATGGTTAAACAAAATATGATTGAGACTAGAATGTGAGTTTTTGATTTAAATTGTGTATGTGTATATTTTTTTAGTCGACATTTCAAGTCACACTTAATGATTTATCATCGAAAAGAAGAATATACAGAATTGAAATGCAAATAAAACCTTAAAAAGAGATTGGATGATAATAAAAAAAATGATGAGGTAATTGATTAGCCAAACAAGAAGTGGACAAAACAGAAGATAAACATACCAACACCTACAGGGAAAAATCTGTCATACAATTCTTTTCACAATAATTAACAGCTTATACTTTAATGTCATGATTGTCTAGTTGCAACTGCCATGGCGGCCATGAATGCAAGCATTGACCAGGCAAGCGAACTGAAAGTGATTGCGTAGAATACAAGCAAGTAAATGGGATTGGCAGGCATACAATGTTTCCCAGGATATGGTGAAAACTCAAACGTAAGAAATGGGAAAACAGTACAATATCTTTGTACGATTATTTCAAGATTTCACTATCATATTTATACAGTTAAATAAAGATCTGGTGCCCTATTCAGTTCAGTCTTTGAACAAAATGTTATGTTCATTTAATACTGTTAAATTCACACAGAGCCCAAGATGGGCAATGAGTGTATCCTTAAACGATCAAAGGAATACTTATCCAACTACTTATATCAGACTATGCCTTTCCCCCATCTTAAAACCCTGCTAAAACAGCCTTCTAAAATGGCTCCACTTCTTATCTTATTAATGAGATTCCTTTTCAAAAAGAGTCTTTATTTTCTAGATGAATAACTAACACATAACTTCTCATTAATAAATCTGTCATGACTTCCTTTTCCCCAAAAAAGTCTAGATTAAGTATTAATTTTAAATTTTAAATTTTATTGAATTAAATTTTATAATTTTTAACTTTTTACTTTAAGAAGTGACAAGCAGTAAGTGGTATGTAGAATCTAGCTAGTAATAGTTTTACTTTATTTTTTGTTCTTTTGTTTGTTAGTTAGTTTTTTTTTTTTTGAGGTTTTATATCAAATTCAGAAGCATTTTAGTTATCGGATAAAAGAGCACGAGCAATAGGCTGAAACCTCTTTGACTATGAACCAAGCATTGAGGGATATTCATTATGCCGAAAGTCTCTAGCTGATAATATCATAATAGTTAGTTTTGCTTTCAATTTTGGTTGTTTTTTTTGTTAGCCAGTTTTTGTCTCTAATTGATAATATCATAATAGTTAGTTTTGTTTTCAATTTTGGTTCTTTGTTTGTTAGCCAGTTTTTTGTTTGTTTGTTTGTTTGTTTGGAGGTTCTATATCAAACCCAAAAGTGTCTTAACTATCTGATAAAGGAGCACATACAATAGGTTGAAGCCTCTTTGGCTATGAGCCAAGGATTGAGAGATATTCATTCTCCCCAAAGTCTCTAGAGCTGATAATAGTTAGTTTTGCTTTCAATTTTGGTTCTTTTGTTTGTTAACTAGTTTTGTTGTTTTTTTTGTTTGGAGGTTCTATATCAAACCCAAAAGCGTCTTAGCTATCCAATAAAGGAGCACGAGCAATAGGTTGAAACCTCTTTGGCAATGAGCCAAGGATTGAGGGATATTCATTTTGTCGAAAGTCTCTAGCTGATAATAGTTAGTTTTGCTTTCAATTTTGGTTCTTTTGTTTGTTAATTAGTTCTACTTTTTTTTTTGGAGGTTCTATATCAAACCCAAAAGTATCTTAGCTATTTGATAAAAGAGCGCGAGAAATAGGTTGAAACCTCTTTGGCTATGAGCCAAGGATTGAGGGGTATTCATTCTGCCAAAAATCTCTCAGGACATGGCCTCATCCCTTATGATGTCAGGGTCTTGCACCTAGTTCTATTTTTTTTGTTTGGAGGTTCTATATCAAACCCAAAAGCATCTTAGCTATTTGATAAAAGAACGTGAGAAATAGGTTGAAACCTCTTTGGCTATGAGCCAAGGATTGAGGGGTATTCATTCTACCAAAAATCTCTCAGGACATGGCCTCATCCCTTATGATGTCAGGGTCTTGCACTTAGCAAGACTTGATCCCTGGTGAGCTCATTCACAACCATTATACTTCACTAATAGACCAAATACTCATTGATAGCTAGCTTTGTTGATGGAGGAGTATTCATTCTACCAAAAATCTTTCAGGACATGGCCTCATCCCTTATGATGTCAGGATCTTGCACTTAGCAAGACTTGATCCTTGGTCAACTCATTCACAACCATTCTACTTCACCAATAGACCAAAGACTCATTGATAGCTAGCTTTGTTTTGTCTTCATATATTTTGGTGTTCTTAGATTCATATCTCATGAGGCTAGTTTTTGTTGTTATTTGGCTACTACATTGTAATAGCGTCCATGACCTCATTTGATCATGTTTATATCTTAATCAAATATATTTATAGATTTACTTTATTTTACAATAATTATTAACTTAGTAAAAAAATCTTGAATGCATCTATCAATTTTTCAAGATATTTTATTTACTTAAGAGTTGTTTTATTATACTTAGAATTTTTATTTAAGAATTATTTTTATTTTGTTCTATTTTCAAAACTGTAGTATATATTATAAATCTATAAATTACCTTTAAATTTATGCTTATTATTAGATATTAATTATTTGATGTGTAATTGACAAACAACTTTAACTTAAGGGGATTTTATGTACATGCTCATGATGTAAGACTCCCTAATGTCATTGGAAAACACCTCTAGGTTTTAATTATTATTATTTAATTTAGAGTTCTAATTATGAAATTGAATTTACTTATGCATAATTTTATTTATTTGTTTATCAAAATAATCAAATTTATTTAATCATTTGATTCTAATAAGTTTTCTCTTTTTCCATTTGAAATAATGTCAAGATGATTAACAATATTATTGTATTTAATCCACAATTAATTTTATTAAATTCAAGCTTGAGAAAGAGGGTTATGACAAGAAGTAATGGAATACTCCATTAGCTAATGTGTGTACTTCAATAACAAGCCTATTTTCTTTGATAGCAAGCCTATGCACTTGAACAAGGTGAAACTAACAAAAAAAATGGTGTTACACCCCAAATTGTGAAGTTACTATTTACCATTACTAGATAGGGTAAATGTGAATGTAATGTGAATTCTGGAGATGAATTAATGATGCTTGTACCTTGTTATCAATATGAATGTTATTTCATTTGATGTTGTTTCATTTGATGTTATTTCAGTTGATGTTATTCATGGTGAAATATTGCATATATGAGATTACATGGTTATTGAATTATTGTTATTCTAACTTATATTGCTTATTCTTGTGAACAATTGAATGCCAAGGTATGTGCTAGTGGTTGCAGGTAAATTTCCATTTCTCCAAGGGGAGGGGAAGTATCACTCAGGAGAGGAGCTTGGTCGGGTAACCGATAAAGTGAACTATCTTAGCAGACACACACGTCACCTTAGATTGAGTGAACTGAGTCGGTTTGTATGGGTTATAGGTAATTCATCCTTAGCCGATGGCTCTGCATTTGAGAGTCTTGTTACTTCTACATGTTGTATTGGGTGATGTTTATCTATTTGAGTTTTGAGTCCTTCCTTTTGACATTGTGTTGATTGTGCTTGGGTTAAGACTATGGGTTTTGTGAATGGTTACCTTTACATCATTTCATATAAACATTAAGTGTAGCATGTCTATGAATATATATATATATATATATATATATATATATATATATATATATATATATATATATATATATTGTTGGCGTAAAAACTAACACCTCTGGAGTGCAGGTTTGTATGGACAGCTATGCACACTGCGTAATGAGTGCTCTTCAAATTAGGAGGGGAAGCTCCCTCATAGTGCTGGAATGCGTGGAAAAGAAAAATAATCTAAGTCCTATCTTTTTGTTCTCGGCTGGAAGAGGTACAAGGTTAAGAAAACCAAGAACGTTGCAGCTAAGGATTTTCTGGTTTCGCAGATCATTAACTACAACTAAGCTAACTACTTTAAATCTATCCAGTTTCCTCAAGAAAATAGAGCATGAGGAAATGGAGCAAGGTTGACTATCTGACGATAAACAAGTATAGATTCTCAACTTGAAGGAAAGGTGGCACATCTATCAGCTCAATCTAAACAAGTTTATTGGAAACAACAATATACAATAAACTAAGTACAGATTCTCAACTTGAAGGCAAGGTGGCACAACTATCAGCTCAATCTGAATAAGTTTATTGTTCACACACATCACACGATAACCCAGTACAAATTCTCTACTTGAAGGCAAGGTGGCACAACTATCATCTCAATCTGAACAAGTTTATTGAACACAAAATAGAAAAGAATTCACCATTATAATTGCATGAAACCCTATGTGGCATAACAATTCATTATAACAGCAAAAGCGCATGAACAGATACAAAAAGAGCAATATTGAAGGCAAGGTAGGCACAACATATATTCCTCTCTTGTGCAAAATTTATGTACAAATGAGCAAAAGCTCTTATTTATAAACATCAAAAGGTGTAGGGAACCCTAAAATCACCTTGAGTCAACTACAGTCTTGCAATGCATGCAAGATTTATTTCTAAACCCTAATAAAGCAAACTATACAGTTAACTGGAAAGCTACCATCAGTTAACCGGTACATCTAACCTAAATGGACAATGTGCAAGCATGCACGTCCTTATTTAAAGCAAAGTTAACTGAACACTACCCTCAGTTAACTAGAAACCCTAACCCTAACTCCTATGAAGATAATTCCAAGGAAGAGATAAGCATGTGTGAAGTCAGCAAGTGAACTCAAGACTGAAAGTCGAGTTAACTGCTGCTCATGACTCAACCCTCGAAATTAACTGCAGGTTCCAACTGGTAGATCACTCAATGTCATCTCGATCCTTCAATTCTCTGTCACTTTCCTTAATTGCTTTTTGGCAGTTTCTAATATCTTCAATTGCTTTCTTGAAACTAGATGTCATCATAGAGATGTGATCTAGAATCTCCATCAAGATATCACGAACATGCTTCTGGAACTTAGTTTGCACAACCTCGAGATCAGCGTAGGTACCATCTTAATGAAGATAATGGCACAGTATCTGAGTGACTTTGGCGGCTCCATAAATGGAGTAATCTTTGTTCCTTTTGCAGACGCTTCATTGTCAGCGGCTCTGATGAAAACCTAAATTAAGACTGATTTGGTCTTGAATTCAGTCTAGTTGAACCGCCTTCTAAAAAAATTTCCCGTTGACTGTGAACATGGCTATGTTCTGACAACTTTCTCCAAAAAGCAAAAATGGCCCCTGGTGAGGCTAAAAATAGCCTGTCGGAGAATAATTTTCACCAAAAATTCTGAGACATGGGTTTTGTCCGGAAAATGATTCTAAGACAACCCACAATGTCAAAATTGTGAAAAAACGTTGTTAGCCTAACATGCAAAGACTTTTCAGTCGAGAACTGCAAGGGTTTTTAGAGCTTCCCAGGGCAATTTTTCTTGAGAAAATCTGGAACATGGGTTTTGTGCACAATGGAATTCTGAACAAACCCAGATGATGTGATTTTCAAAAAGATGTGATTTTGTCCCGCATGCAAAGAAATCTTCGGAAAAAAGCACAGAGCTTCAGAACGAAGACTATGGGGCAATTTTCTCGAAAAAATCTAAGACGTGGGTTTTGCTGCAAATACTGAAGTGTGCGAACCCAGATGATCAAACTCTGAAAATATGTTGAATTTCTTTGACATGCGAAGAAAGTACCTAAGATGAGAAATAGAAGAAATAAGACAGAAGATAGAAAGTTTTATTTGCTCTGCTTCTGTAGAATTCGCTTATCTTTGTTTTGGAATTCGATGAAATTTGCATGCAAACTGAAAACAAAGTCTGGAATCTTCTTCTTCTGATCAATCTAAATTCGTTGCTATGAAGAATGTTGAATTCTGACACCTGTAGCACCTTTAAATTGTTGTTCGCTCAAGAAGAATGTATATTTCAAAGCTTGAGATGAAGAAATAATGGACGCCAATGCTTGAATAAATAGATTTTCATCATTGAAATTCGCACAAAAGCATTAAACCTTGAAAAATGCGCTTGGCTTATGATTGGACCCCAATTTTAGTTAACTGAAACTAGAATGAACTAAATAAAGCATCATGCTAGGGTTTCCCTTTTCAGTCTTCAGTTGCAAATTTATTTAAAGCACCATGCAAATTTGACTTCAGTTGACAATCCTTGTTGAATTCACCATACTTCAAAATTCACTAAATTTACAATTAAGAATTAAAGCGTCCCTTTTCAGAATTGAAGTTGACAATGAAAATTCGCCATACTTCAACCTCATGCTTTAAATCTTTAAAATTTCTAAATAAGGCATCCCTTTTGAAAACTTCAGTTGACATTCAAAGGTAAATTCGCCAACTTCACAAAGTCAAAATTCATGCTAAAATTCTAAATATGGTGACCCTTTTCAAAACTCCAGTTGACAATGAATGAAGCGCCAACTTCACAAAGTATTCACAATTTCAACCAATTGCGCCATGCATGCAAACTCAAGTTGAATTTCAAGCATAAACTCCAGTTAAGTGAACATGCAAACAAGTTAACTCAACATGCAAAGTTGTTAACTGGACATGCAAACTAGTTAACTGGACATGTGAACTGAAAGATCACTCAACATGCCAATATATGAACTGGAGATGACAACCCAGAAATCGTTCAGTCTAACTGAAGTCAAAACTCAAGTTAGGGCGCACCAGTCAACTTCTTTCGAAAAATCAACTTTGACCTCTTACGGCATTTTCCAGACTTAGCCAATTTTCATGAAAATTTGGGCTTAAACCTCTTTTGACACCTCTGTTCATCCTCTGACACTGGCTAACTGACTCCACCGATTGGTTGGCTGACAGGTGCATCGTAGAGCAGGACAAAAATTGATCAAAAGGTACCTTGAGACTGAAAATCATAAAACTAACATCTGAAGGCTCAAAAATCCAAGCGCCCTTTTCAAAAGCTGCGCTTTTTCTCAGACTTAGCCAAATTTCTCCATCTCAATCTCATACGAAGGGAAAAACAAATCCTTCATAACTTCTAATTAACCAAGTTTCAGGATTGGATCTCAGGTTTACTACGGAGCTGACTTCATTCTGCATGACAGTTGCAAAGGCACATTTCTTCAGAAAACATCATCTGAGGGGTGAAAATCAAGGGTGCCTTTTTGAAAAGTTGCTCTTTTTCCACCAGACTTAGCCATTTCTGGAACTGACCAAAATAACACTAAAACTCTGACTGCAAGCTGTTGAATCATCTTTTGATCTGACAGAGACAGGCAACGGAAAGCTGAACGTAACACAGACAAATTGAATATCTGAGATCATCAAAAAGAAGGCATTAGAGGCTTGAAAAGCTCAAGCGCCTTTCTGAAAAAGTGCTCTTTTGCTCGTCCCTTGATATTTTGACCAAGATTTGACCCCATGTTTGACCTCCGGCTCAGGCACTTCTGCAACTCAGTCACCCACTGCGGATGCGTCGCGAAGCTTGAACAAATGTAAGATAAACATCTCAGGTGGCATTTAGTCAAAAACCTTCATTTGACACCTCAAAAAGATGGGTGCCTTTTTCAAAAGCTGCTCTTTTTTCCAGTGTTAGCCAATTCTTGCTCTCCTCTCGTTTTGCGCTATATCTTTCGTAACTTGCACGAAACAAGTCCGTTTGACAGGATTGATAGCTCGTTGCGAAGCTGACGTGATGCCAGACAAATGTCTGCTGGAGGTGACAAACCCTAAAAATAGGATCTGGGCCCCTAAAAGATAGGGTGCCCTTTTGAAAATGTGCTCCCCTCTTCAGAGACGGAAAATTTTGATGATTTTCCTTCAGATTTTCACTTTTCTTGAATTTCCTCAGTAACAGACTGACACAAACTCCATATTTAAAAAGCCCAAAAATGATCTTCTGACATCACTTTAACAAGATTAAGACTCAATTAAGCAAAATGCCTTAGTGAAGCAAAAATTTTGGTTTTGGGTACAACATATATATATATATTGTAACGCCCCACCTCGTAACCCTAGAGGACGATGCAAACACAATGGAAGCGTAACAATTTTTTTTTTTTAAAAGTGTAATTAATAACAAGTAAATTGAACTACACTTAATGCATACATCCTCTAAGGTACATGACAATGCTTACATTTGAATTCCCATAATATACAAAAGTAAACTAATCCATAGTATATATAAAAAATACTCATGATATAAAGAACATAGATCCAAAAGCATTAAACTCATCACATAAGATAAAAAGTACATTAATGAATCACTCATAGATTGCATTTATTCAATATAGCAGTTACAGAGCTTATTTCCAAAATGAGGAAGATTAGGTACAATAATGTTACAATAACAATGACACAAGAATCCTCCTAGAATAAAAATGAGTAGTACATATACATAAGTATCCAATTGAACCAACAGTATACAAGAGATGGTACAAGTAACTGGAACATGTGAGCTCTCCAATCTGGAAGATCCCGCCATCACAAACATGTAGTGGAAACCCAACGGTGTAAGTTGCATGTTCCACCCAACCAAGTGGTACTCAAAGGCCCACCCCTCGTGCTAGGAGATAGTAAAAGGGCTTCCTAGGCAAAACCAACAACCTCTAGACATAGGCAACACACAATACTACACCATACAAAAACAATACATACATACAGGTTACATTGCTTCCAGAGTGAAATAATCAAGTAAATCAACTACACAATACATATTGTTGTCATAGGAGGAGTTTCATCACAAAGCTGCATGGGTTACCCTAGCAGATCTTCCTAGGCCTCAGCCCCCATCTTGGGTTACCCTAGTAGCCTCTCACAATCCCCTGCCCCACATGCAAACCGATGCGGAATCAAAAGAAATAAGATAATGATCTTTCCATTTCAGGCCTTCTCATCTCATCCCAAGTCTAAACAAGCCCTTGAGCCCATGAGCAAGGTACAATTAACAAGATATATGATTTAAGCTACCCTTTCCCGTAATACAATTATTTAATTTCCACTTAATTAACTAACTCTCACATGAGTTACCCTAGCACCATTTTGTGCGTTGGCCCCCATTGAGAGCCACTCCCCTATTGACAAGACAAGGATCTAATCCAAAAACCAAGGGTAGACAAAGTGCACAAAAATCAATAAAAAAATATCAACTATAATGCAAGAGGCAACACATCTCGTTCGTAGTTACCGGGTGTTTAAAATGAATTACAACCAAGTGCACTAGCCAAGGGAAATCAAAGGGCTAAACCATAAATCACAACAATCCCCTCATAAAATAACATCATCTGGAAGACTTACACACACAACTAACCAATTTCCCCAACTTACGTGAACAAAAGAAATCATAATTTAATAGGCAATTTAGGCGGGAAATAAAACTACCATTAGGATTTCCTAAATCCAATTTCCATCTCAAGAATACAAAATACATTGCTCAAATAAACGAGCTTATTACAATTTCACTTATAGAGAATAAAGAAATTCATTCTATTTGTTTATTTCAATTTTCCTAATTACATATAAATAAAAATCAATTTTCTCTTTTGAAACATTTCATTTTAAAATATCTAACTTGTGCAATTACATGCACCTGTTATAGAAATATCCATTTAAATATATATATATTTTAGACTACAGGAATCGGGTAGCACGACCCCCTATAAACTGCAGTGTGCCTGGTAAACTTTTTAACGTGACCGGCGGCACTGGCGCGACACATCCTCTGGTACCACGGGGGTGGGGGAGACTAGACCTCGTGACCAACCTCCTACAACATGAAAGATTTAGCCAACCAAGCTAGGGCCCCAACCCCTTAAATATATATATATTTAAACATATATATAATTATATATACATAACTATATTATTTAATGATTTTAAAAATAAATTACAATTTTCTAAAAATAATGATAAAATATATATATATATAAATATATATACACACATATATATAATAAATATCGATTTAAAATAGGGGCGGACGAAAGTTTAATGGTTGGGTTGTATACATAGTCGGCTCCCCATATGGGGCGCACGGCCTGTGAAAGCAGCACTAGGCGCTGCCTCCACAACCCGCCTCCCCCTATGGGGGCGGTTGTGGGGGTAGCCCCCCAATCCCCAAACAAATTTCTCAGACCTGCGATTATCTTTGATTCGTCATACGAATTTTTAAATCCCTTTTTTTTTAATATAATTTTTTTTAAAAATGATTTCTACAAAGATTTAATAACATAGTCAGGTAATTTATTTTCACAAAAAGTTTTCTACAGGAAGTATTTACAAAATCTTCCAGAGTTTTTCAATTTCCCAGCCAAATAAAACTAATTGGGAAAGCAAAACAAAACAATAATCTTCTACAGGAAGATCTTTTCCCATACAAACAAGATTTTTCACAAATTTTGATAGGAAGATTTTAAATCCATTCCTGCAGAGATTTTCCAAATCTTCTATTGTTTTCTCTCTGGGATTTCTATTGTTTTAAAAAAAAATCCTACAGAGGCTCTAAAGCTTTTATAGCAATTTTCCAATTCCAAACAAATCAAAGCTTAAAACAATTTCTACATAAGCTCTAAGCTTTCACAACAATTTTTCAAACACAGAAATCTTTCAAATTTTCAAAATATATTCAAGCTTCTACACAGATAATATATTATTCTTGTATAGGAAATCTTTCCAATTTGCATATAAATAAAAACAATTTAAAGAACCTATTTCCGGATGCTTGAGGAAATGATGTTTGAAGTAGAGTTTCGCCTTCAAATTCCAATTTACCAAAGCTTCTTCCAAATTATCCACTTTTTTAGAAAGTTGAAAACAAAACCAGAGCCAAAATTTCCCGAGAAATTCTTTCCCAATTTTTCAACAACCTCCTTTTTAAATATCTTTCTTCATTGTCGTGAAGTAGCCTCTTTCCTCTTTCAATTAATGCAATTAATCTCTCCGAGAATTAATTCCCAACTACCTGGTTTTTAATTTTTTTAACACATGTCACAAATAAAATATCTTTTCAACCAAATCACAAATATTTCCTCTAAGATAATTACAAGATATTTATGCATTTAATAATTCATAATTCACAAGCCGGCTCGGGTAGCGGGATTGGCTTGAGGTTGTGGGATGGCTCCTCATGGTCTCGGGTTCGATTTCGCTCTCGGTACTTACCTGGTGGTTGTGGTGGCCGGCGCTGCAAACACTCGCAGGGACTAGTCTCGCCCCCCCGCTCGCCTCTAGGTGACGCTGGGCGGTGGGCCGTGGGGACACCGTGTTGTAACAAAAAAATAATAATTCATAATTCACATATTAATTTCTAATTAAATTTAATCTAATTAATTTAATCACTTTATAAAATAAATTTAATCACAAAGATTAAATCACTTTACAAAATAAATTTAATTTAATTAATTAAATCAAATATAAAACTTTTAACAACATTAATCAAAATTAATTAAATAATCACTAAAAACCATTATAAACATTAATTAACATTAATTTCACACAGAACATACCTTGCAAAATAAATAAACGACAACGCAAACGTGGACAACATAACAACAAAGCATATCGAAACAAGGACTGACGACACACTGTGACTAGGGTTGTGGCTTGACAAGGAAACCTCGTTACTATATCCCAATCAACTATTTTGTTGGGCAATGGACACACTCAAACCTATGAATCTAAGTGGAGTCAACATCCTATACGTGCAATCTTGCAATCAAAACATATGTCGTACATGTAGATAGATTATAAACAATCACACCGTGAAGAGAAAATTGTGGAATCACAAGGCTCTTGCAAGCGAGTGATGCAATCTAGTTCCCTTCACCAATACAGTGTCACATCAAAACTGACAGAACTAAAACATCAATTAACTACAGACGAGCATATATCAATATTAACTCAAATAATCAACTATGCTAACCAGAAAGTATGTCATAATCAATAATCATCCATAAAGTGTACCATCACATCACAATATAAAAACCATCATCGCTCCAATGTCAGTGATCAAATAACAACATGAGGAAATGACTATGCTTGTATACACATATGTGTAGGAATAAACACTAGGTCATGATCATTCTATGTCAAATGGATTACTTGATTATCATATTACCATATAATGAATATGCTTGTATATATATATACACACACACACACAAAGATACACTTGCAAGTGTTAATGCTTATTGGAGAAGTGTACATATGTATATATATAATATAAGTATGTGTATAAAAATATACATATATTATTATTTGCGGTATAAGATAATAAAAGATATGCATCTGGTATAATGTGGATATTAATAATATTAATATTATTACCTTCCGAATTTACATATATATACATATATCGGATGTGTGCTAACTGGCTCATGATATATATATTAGTTATATTAACACATATATATAAATATATATTTATACTAAGGTATTTTAATATGTGTAATGCCCCGCCTCGTAACCTAAAGAATGTTGCAATGACTACAATAGTGTAATAAAAAATAAATTAAAAAGTAAACATGAACTTCACTAATGCAAACATTCCCTAAGATACGCGATGACACACTACATGTAAATCCCATAGATGACAATAGTGACTAACATAGCATGTATTTAAATTATTTAAATTCTCATAAACTTAAGAGCATACATTCATTAACAAATAAATTACATCATTAAAGAACAAATATGATTCTTTCTTTACATTGCATTTATAATAACATTTACAATACTCATTTCCAAATGAGGTAGGTCATACAAAAGTGTACAGTTACATATTACAAAAGTTCTCCCTTATTACAATTGAGGAGTGATACATAAATAAGGTTTCCACTGATACAAATGATAAATATGAGAAAGTACATTTTCACATACGAGATCTCCATCCAAGAAGTACTTGTCGCCACGAACAAGAACTGGGGACCCAATGGTGTAAGGTGCACATTCCACCCAACCATGTGGTACCCGTAGGCCCACCCCCTGTGCTAGGAGATAGTAAAAAGGTTCCCTAGACACAACCTACAAACCCTAGACACAGGCAAAACCAAAGACCAAACTATACAAGTACTAACTTAACTTAATGGTTACATTGCTTCCAGAACTGAAGGATCAAATACACTAAGTTGACAAAGATACTGTTATTATAGGTGGAGTGTCATCACAATGTTGCATAAGTTACCCAGGCATTTCTTCCTAGGTTTCGGCCCCCATCTTGGGTTACCTTGGTAACCTCTTACGAAACCCGGCCCCACATGCAATCTGTTGCGGAATCGAATATCTTTCATAATGACTAGATATCAATTTTTCCATTCCAAGCCTTCTCGACTCATCCCCAAGTCTGAACTATCCCTTGAGTCCATGAGTGAGGCTTAATTAATCTAGTTAAAGGTCTTAGACTACCTAATGTGTTGATTTAGTTTTCACTTATTAGCTAACTCTTCATGAGTTACCCTGGCACCACTTTGTGTGTCATCCCTCATAAAGAGCCATTCCCCTAATAATAACACAAGGAAACTAATTCCACTAATTAAGGGTAAACTAGGTGCACATAAACCATCAACAAATACAAATCATATAACAACAGGCATCACTACCCGTTCATAGAACTAGGTGTCAAAACCGAATAAAACTATGTGCACTACCCTAGTTTATTCAAATATGAAACCATCATAAAAATAGCTCCCTCACATTAAACAAACTTATCTGGAAGACTTCTAACTCAATTGATTCAAATTGCCCAAAAACATGCACAAGAAAGATCACAACTTAAAAATAATTCAGGTAATAAAATGATCTATAATTCGGATTTCCTAAATCCAATTAAATCAATAACATCATACTTGAAATCAATCATCTTAAATATAATTTCATTCTCAATTAATGAAGAATTTAAAACAATTGTTTATCTCTAATTTCACAATAACTCACCATATTAATAAACATCAATTACTCTATTTAAAATATTTCATTGCAATTTAAATTCCAAATCTATACACTTAATGCACTCATCATAATAAAATAATCATTTAAATATTTATACCTAAATATTTATTTAATTATTTTATTTTAATAATTTATCAATAACAATAGCCGGTATTGGCATGGTGTGATGGTTTATAGGTGGCATTGTTGTTCTTGCCACCAAGGTTCAAACCCCATTGGGGTGGTATTGTTGAATGGTTGTATCCGGTTCATAGCTCCGGTCAAAAGCGTTTACCCCTTGAATAAATAAGAAATTTATCAATAACAATAATACAATTACTAATTTCCTAATATTTAATAATTATATAAATATAAATACAATATATATTTTATATATAATATATATTATATATAACATATATATTATATAAAAATTAAATATAAATAAAATACAAAAAATAAAATAAAATACAATTTTTAAAGAAATTTGCAACCCTTTGCTGCAGCTACGGCTGTGGCTGTGGGTAGGGCTACCTTCGCAGCCCTCCCCACAGGGCCACGATATGGCCATTGTGCTCCTTGTGAAGGCAGCGCTGGGCGCTGCCCTCCACACCGCCTCCCTTGTGGGCGTCGGCTGTGGGGGCAAAACCCCCCCTGCGCTTGCCTAATTTTTTTTAATATTATTTAAAAAAAAAAAACAAAAACGTGTGACGAATTTCCCCTGTACGGCGATTTCGCTATTATTTTTAAAAAATAAAATTTCAATGAACATCTACATAATTTCATAGGCATATTATCTATAAATATGCACATATATATATTCAAATATATGTATATATATATATATATAAAACAATAAACTAGAAAGATTGTTGGGAAAGAGCAATTTTTTTTTAAATAAAGAATTTTCTACAGGAAGATTTAAATAAACCAAAACAGAGGTTTCAATTTCTCATTTTTTAATAATAGAGGGCTTCAATTTTCGTAAAGAAGATTTCATTCACAATCTAGATTCTCAAAATCTTTTCTACAGGAAATGTTTAGCAAAGTTCTTCCCAGAGGTTTCTGTTTCCTCGAATTTATACAGTGAACTTTATTTATAAAACTACTGAGATTTCTTTTGTTTACTTTTGAGAATTTTCTATTGTTTAACAAAACCTTCTGTGTTGCTCTTTGATTTTACTATAAAATTTTGCTTCAGAATTTTACACAAAGAGGTAACAAGTTTTCTACAAAAATTTCGAGAAGTATAGAAGCTTCAATCAAAATTTCTTCTACAGGCAATCTTTTATTTTAAAAATTTAACAAAACTACTACAAAAATAAATCTTTATACAGGCAATCTTTTCAATTCAACAATAAAACTAAATAAACAACAAAGAACCTTTTTTTTGTAGTTTGAAGGATTGACAGTTGAAGAAAAGCTTTGCCTGCTGCGTGCAACTTCCAAAGCCCTTTTCAAATCTCCACTTTCAAAAGGATGCAAATTACTGAACCAACAATAATCCCGAGATCTTCTTCCAGAATTTTAAAATCAAAACCCCAAAATAAAAATCACAACTTTTCTCGCAATACTCTATTTCTTTTCTTTTCCATGAAGTGCCTTCTTGCCTTTCCAAATTCTGGCAATATTCTCCTGAGAAAATCCTCAACAAGAATTTGCATTTAATTTTACTAATACACATGGCAAATCAAGAAAATATCTCCTAACAAACTCACGGATATTTTCTTTTAACAATTATCAAAAATTATTCTATTTTATAGAATTTAAAATTTCAAAAACTAATTTCATTTTTTTAACACATTTAAAATTCCCATTCACACAAAAACATTTAAACAATATTTAATCTATTCTCTCAATAAAATTAATTTAATCAATTAATTTATTTATTTAACAAAATAACTTTAATCACAATGACTAAATTATTTTACCAATAAACTAATTTAATTAATTAAATAAAATATGAAGCTTTTATCTACAATATTTAAAATTAATTTAAATAAGCACTAAATTATAAAGAACATTAATCTAACATTAAATTCACAAAATAAACATTTCATAACAAGTAACAAAACAAACTTAGACTTGACAACCAAACATACCAGACCTAAACTGACGACATATTGTGACTAGGTTTGAGGCTAGACTAGGAAAAACCTCATTACTATCTCCCAATCAACATTACCGTTGAGCCTAGACACGCTCAGACCTGTGAAGCCAGGTGGAGTCGGTGTCATGTACCTACAATCTTGCAATCAAAAATATAACATACATGTATATAATCCATGATTCAAACACACCGTGAAGAGAAAATTGCAGAAATCACAGGGCACTCACAAGCGAGTGATGCAACTCCATTCTCCTCACCAATACAATATCACATCAAATTGACAAAATAGATATCAATTAATCTACCATAAGCATATATAGCAATAGCATTTCAAGTAAACATCTATGCTAATGTTACCCAATTTTCACCTGTGAGCTCAATCAATTGGGCAATCTATGTTTCAGAGGTTCATTAGGGCCACATGGAGACATTTACATCAAGGGTTAGGTCCTTTGATTGGTGCTACCTCATAGGGAAGTCTATTGGAAGCCTCGCCTCATTTGGATTTGGCATAAAATCCATCAGAGAAGAAAGTCGGCAAGACCCTACTGTTGTCTTGCCGACTAGCAGTGCGTTCTGTTTTGGTTGAATAAACCAGTCGCCAAGACTTTCAGGTCACCAAGAGTCTTCATGTATCTCTCCGCTTGTAAAGGGTCATTCTGATAGTTGTTCATCAGGGAGCTCTCGGCATAAGGTCTTGTCGCCCGTTGTGAGGTCTTCCCGACCGGCGAGAGTCACACCGACAGTTATTCACCAAGTTGGCACCAGGGGAGACGGTTTGCTTTCGGCAGGAGGTCTCGGCGATCATGAAGAGTCTCGCTGAAGGGGGTTTCGCCGTCGACATAAGGTTTTTCCTTCAGCATGAAGTCCCAGCGACTCACAGGGGGTCTCACCAATAGCGAGCTCACCTGAAGATTTTGAGCTCGACATGAGGTCCCGGCGACTAACGAAGGTCTCCCCAAAATGTTTGAGCTTGGGGAGAGTTTTTTGTGTTCGGCATGAGGTCCTACCAAAAGTTGTTCACAAGGTTGTCGATGAGGGAGGAAAATTATTGCCTTTGGCAGGAGGTCTTGGCGAAAGAAGACGGTGGTCTCGGGGAGATGTCCTACCGTCAAGTGGAGGTCGCGGCATAAGGAATGAAGATCAGCGAAAGGTCTCGCCGACCGAGCAAGGTTTCCCCGAGGGATGATAGCTTTTCTAAGAGGTCTGGCCAACAGGGCTGAGTCTTGTCGAAGGATGTGAGCTCGGGGCAAAGCAAAGGAGAGTCGTCGTGATGTCTCGGCGAAAACATGTGGTCCTGCCGAAGAATGAGGAGTCTCGGTGTAGTGTTTTTCCTTCGATAAGAGGTCTCACCGACACGCGGGTGTCTCGCCGACGGAGTAGCTCAGCGGTATGACCCCTGAAGGCTCGCCAAGAGGTCTTCTCAACTTGCCAATGTCTCACCAAAAGAAATGTAGAGCTTGGGTAGAGCGAAATGTGTTCGGGGTGACATCAATAAACTCTTGCCGATATGGTTCATAATGTTAAGCTTGGGGAGACTCAGAGAGGAGGTTTTACACTCGGTAGGATGTCTTCCCGACAGGATGAGGGTCTCGGTGACATCTTGTGCAGCGGTATAACTCACAAAGAGCGGTATGATATCCTGTCGACTAAAGGAGCTCTTTCCGAATGCGGATGACTAGGCAATGAGATGGTAGACATCAGTATGACTCTTGAGGGCTCGCCATGTTGTTTGGCCGAAAACGATGGTCTCACCGATGCTATTCTATTATTTCGATATAACTTTTGTGGCTCGATATGAGCTCTTTCTGACTAATTGTGTCTTGTCGAATGCCACTGCAAGGTCTAATCGCATTAGGGAGACACGATTAGTGTCTCACCAACATGCGATCCAGTTTGAACGACCTTTGACCGCCTAAAGATCTACGTGGAGTGTGCCCAGCCAATCGGAGGGAGCTACAGGCGGACCGTGGCAATTTGACTAGTTAGAGAAAGATCAACAGGGTGAGGCGACATGGATCGACTCTGAGTTCTGAAGAATTCAAAGCAGCTCAACAAGGAATTCAAAGGTGGACACGAGGACCATAAGTGAATGCGGTAGCTGAAAAAGATCTGAAGGCTTTTCCTAGAGCGACTCCACACCGACATGGCCACGGGGATGCAGCATTAATTTCATCAAAAAGATCTGAGGGAGATTTATCCTGAAGCACTGATATTTTTGTAAGCCCTAAGGGGCCGATATCTTTTGTATATATGGCATTTTTTCCTTCTTGTAAAGGAGTTCTCCTTATGCTTTTCTGAAGTCTGGAACTTTTGGCAGTTCTCTCTCAGATTAGCAAACTTCTGTAACTCATTTCAGAGCATGATATATAAAGTTTGCCTTGGTAACTGTTGATGATTCAAATTACCATCTTGTTCTTGCAAAGTGTTGTGCATTTCAGGTTCATGATCAAGTTATTTTTGTGAATTTCTTTCATTCCTTTATAACTTTATCTTGTGTTTCATTCCTTCATTTGCAAAAGCATCATTGTATGAATCACAAACTGTGTTTATATAACCTCACATGGATTCTAGTCTGTGAAAGTCTTTTCCTTTCTTGAAAATGTGTGAATCGAACCTGTTTGTGAGGTATTAATGACAAGCTTACAGAATTTGATGTGTAATCTTATGGTCATTGTCAATTTTCAAGTGTAACCTAAGTATACCTTTGCTCTTATCAGTTCGGTGTATCACCATAGAGTTAGTTTAATTTTTTAGGTATTCTCCTTCTCCCTTTTCCTTACAAAATCTCTAGTTTAGGTGATGACCCAACAAGGAAGCCGGCCTTCTCCGGAGGTTCATTTCAACTTTAGGTGACCCACAGCCTTGAAATGATCCCATGTTTCTCTAGAAAGCTCAGTTTTATAACTTTGCATAGGGTGCAATTTCTAGGTGACAACAGCTAACATAAAGCATGTCAGAAATAATCACCACCAAACATTGTATCATCACATCATAAAATAAATCCACCATCGCTCTAGGTCAGTGATCAAATACATCAAAACAAAGTACCAGGGTCTATCCAAGTAAAAACATACTGTCAAAAAACATAAGCAAAATGGAGGGGTACTACAATATATGTATATATATATATGTAAATGTTTAATATATGTAAACTATAACTATATATATAATAAAATACATATAATTCATATAGTCTCATCTTTGGAAATCAAATTATTTCCTAAATTGATTTAATATTAATCTCTCAACTTTGGAAATCAAATTATTTCCTAATTGATTAAATATTAAATCATACAACTTTGGAAATAAAATTATTTCCCAATCGATTGAATATTTGTCATTTTAACCTTGGGAGCGAAAGATTTTTGAATCAACATCATTGAACTATGGAAACAAAATATTTTGAATCGATATAATTTATATTTTCTAAACTTTGGAGAATTTAATTTTGTAATGAATCGAAATGACTTCATTCATGTATTATTCTTTGGAAAACATTTGAATTACATACAACACTATGTGAATTCGTGCACCTAGAAATATGCGAGCAAGAATGAAACCACAAAGGCGTTTAAAATATTTGACCAAGTCTAAGTCTGTGGCAAAGAACAAATCCAACACAGTTAAGAAGCTTAACGACTTAGCCTGTAATGAAGGCTATGTGTTCATGATTTAACAAATGACTTTTTCTAAGACCCGCCATATTATGAATTTGGCACCACATTTGAGAACAAATTCTATAGGTTTCAATTGGCATAATTTCTCCATGTGCTTTGGAATTGGTCTTCCTGGTGCGGGCAGAAGTAAAGGTCGACTCACCTTGCTAAATGTTGAGTAGGGAAGGGAAATTGTACCACCTTCTAGGTTGAATGCTTCAAACAACAGTGGTGGAAAAACCACATGCCATAGTTGTAGGAAATAGGGAGGTTGGGCTCACTATAAATAGTCGCCCAACTCTCCTATTTTGCACCAATTCACTGATTCGTATTCCTTCATTCTCATTTGATTTCATTCATTCACTTCTCTTTTGCCACAGTTTGGAGCTGTCTCATTCTCATATTCGATTTACCTTGAGTGTCATTCATTTACCAGCTGAGAGTAAATAACAGCTACCACAATCATTTATTTCTGAGTAATCATTGAGGAAGGCGTATCATACCAAAGTATACACTTTGCTGGTTAATTCTTATGAGTTTTTACCAATTCAATGTCAATTTCTGAGTGTGGAAAGAGGGGATTTTGTAAGAAAGAATTGTTAATTTCTGTAGTGCTGGGAATTCATTGGAGAAACTGGACTGAGCTTTAATGAAGGTAGCTATGTCATCATTTGGGGAAAAGCAAACACAGCCAATTATTCCATTTCTGAGAGTTCATTGATACCTTTGTGAGGGATGAATTCTACCAAAGGAATTTTTCATTAACTGTTATCTATTTTTGGGTGTGAGAAGAGTGGAATTTGTGAGGAAGAGTTGACAATTTCTGAAATGTTGGGAGTGAGAGTTGATTTGGGAAGCTGGATTAAGCTGAGCAACCAAAGGAGAAGGTTGCCTTGTCATCAATATTTGGGAAAAGTGATAAGAAGCATGGGGTTTCTTCTTCTTGTCATATTAAAGGGTTTATTATAATTTCTATGTTGCATGAAATGTTATTTATGTATGTGCAATAGAAGTATTTAGGAATGTTTTGAAAAAGGGGATTGAAGCTTTTAGGCTACCTTTTTAATGTGTTTTCAAGTACTCCATGATAGGAGATATTTTTTGACATAAATACTTGATTGAATTAGATATGTCAAAAAGGTAGTTGGACACAAGTATTTAACTATACTAGAAATGTCAAGAGATTACTTGACTAAGGAATTCAATTATGTTACATGTGGTACAACATAGGTATTTAATTATACTAGATACATGATGCAATTGTGTTTGTATTTACTCCATAGTAGGAGATGGATGTTATCATAAGTATTGTATACTAGGTATGATTGAATGTGTAAAGCACATATGATACACTTAGCTAAGTTATGGGTTTAACTAGGAGAGCTTGTTTTTACTCCTAGGAGAGGTCATCCAATATGGGAGAGGGTTTAATATACTTATATGAAAGTAGATTGTTTGAAGGTAGGTTATCTAGGATGATGGACTATCCATTGAAGGATATACCTAGCTGGTGTAATTAATTAGTAGATTAGTATGTTGTAGGTTAGTCTGGGCTGACAGATTATCAATTGAAGGACAATACCAATGTGTAGCTTGAGATAGCCTTAAGTCAAATCGGCCTTGAATAGTGTATGTGAAAAATGACCTTCATTCGAAGTATTGAATGAGAAATCTTTGATCAAAGTAGTAAAATGTACGACATCCACTTAGATTATGTGATGCTTGAGACTACACTTTCAGTTCATCGTGATCTTGTATTACATGTTAGATCGAGATTGTGGGATTACAAGGTTCTAGTTATGTAGGACATAGCACTATACTCGTGGTTTTCGTTAGCAATTACTTCACCAATCTCTTCGTCAAAGGGAAGGGCCATCTATTGATGATAGATGTGTGGGGGACCGCATTATGAGTCTATGGTTGACAGAAAAGCGCCCAAGTGATGCTTCTCCTCCACAATAGATGAAAAAAGAACCAAGATTTGAAAGGGAAGATCTTGGACCATCTTACAACTATTTGTTCTAAAGCTCATTGGAGCTATGTTAGTAAAGGTATGTATTCTTGTTACGTGTACTTGTGAAGTTAATGTAGTGAAGTGGAATCCTAATTGTAATATGATATGGCAACTTGTTCATATATTTTCAATAAAAGAAAGAAAAAAATTATTGCAATGACTTGTTAGCACTTTTATTTACTTGTATGATGTAAATTAAGATTTTTTTACTGCACTGAGAGTTGTCATGTTACATGTGGTATCAGAGCTACCAGGTTCTACACTAAAACCTATGAGCTCATTACACAACAATGCGTAAACCTTAACAGAAGATAAAGGTTGAAAAGTTCTTGTGCCACAAAGATAAGAGAAAAGAACTTAGGAAAGTGAAAAGGAAGATGAGAATTTCTAGGAATTTGAGTAATTGGGACTAGTAAGATTTGTCCCTGGAGTTGGAAACTCCTAAACCAACAACTTATGATGATACCTGGGATTGTGGAAGATTATGCAATCAGGATATACAGGAAGGTTAGGAAGAATATCCAGTAAATACCTTATCTTACATAATAGTTATATGACTCTAAGGGAATGAGAAGGAATGAGATAACCCTTTCTATGGTAAGAAAACTATAGTTGTAAAGAGTCAGGAACTTTTGGATTTAGTGAAAACATTATCAATCTATGTGTATGCAATGTCACAATTAATTAGATTGAAATAGAAAGTCAATGAAGGAGGTATCCACAAGGGTTGGAGAACTCTTGAAATAAACCTAATTCTTGTGTAAAGATAGGATCTTGCAAGAAAAGAGTTAGTACCTTAGGAGTGAGAGAAAAGATCATAATGGTTAGAAAGAAGTAATCAACAACATGGGCAAGATTTCACCAACCAAAATCAATAAGATTATTGGAGTTTGATTAAGATAAGAAAAAATAGACCAAACAACTTTGGTATCTCTAGAGGTTAAAAGAGAATAAAAATCCAAGCATTGGAATAAAGTCACTTGGAAAGGTGAATATAGGAAAGAAACCTAAAGTGGTAAAGTCAGATCGGTCTGACTAGAGGATTGGCTAGAACATAGATTGGTTGGAGTACAAGCTAAACTCACCAACATGTTTGTGAAAATCAACATTTGTTTAGAGATTCCAATAGGAAATGGAATACAATTAAACACTATGTGTAAGATCTATAGAAGTTGCAAAGGAAAACAGTGCTCTAAGTAGAAAGGTACATCAACCAACATAGTTTTGTGGATATGGATATTCCTCTACCAGAAAGGATATCGGAAGAGAATTGGATTAATGGAGTGTCTCGTAATTTGTAAGTTGTTGATTATTCATTAGATCTCATGTTGGATGATCCAAGTTATTGAAATCTATGAGATAGAAATCAACAATGAAAAATATAACTTTGGGAAAGGTATGATTGAAGTATACCATTAAGGAAGAAAACAGCAAGGGAAAGCCAACAACAAGGAATGACAAATCCTTTCAAAAGAAGCAAGTGTTTGCTAGAAGTTCAACTTGAGTAGATCGAAAGTTGTGAAAACACTAAGGGGGGGAAGGAAGAGAGTGGATTGATTCGGGCTAAGTACCCCACCCAACGAAAAATGTGGGTATGTTCTTAGTTTGGAATAACTAATGACTTCTTTGAAAGTCATGATGTCAATTAAGTCATACATTTTATGACCACAAGGAAAAGGTATTGGGTTTTTGGTAAAAGATAAATGGAAAGGTCAAGGGTTATGACCTATAATCATCCCATACCTTATGATTATCATATTGGAAGATCAAATGATATTATCATTGATACCTTGGAAAAGGATAGGCGGATAATTTGATCATGATAGGAAAGATCATTGCCTTTCAGATTGGTAAAGGTAGATCTAAGATACTCGTGATTAGAAGTAAGTGTCTCTACACTCCTATATACTTTATATGGAGAATTTAGATAATGATGTTATTTCTATACATAAGTAGTAATACTAATTAATATGAAATATATCCATGTTGTGAAGTGACTTGAAATTGTAGCTTACTTTGCTAAGAGACTTGGGGATGAAAAGGTTTAGCTAAATTAAGCCATAGAGATGGTATGAAAGATAAAATAGGATGTGACGCTATGCAAATGCATCAATTGTCTTTACTTTATTAAACACTTGATCACTACCTTACTCTTGAACAAAACCCTAGGTTTAGAATAACCTAATTGGGACAAGAAGTTCATTCGAATGAAGAGAGAGACCTTAGGATAAGACTTAATTTATTGAATTGGGTTATGAACTAGACTACTCATTATCACTTTTAAGTTGGGAACAACTTACTTGATTGAGTTGTACATTTGGTCTTGATTGGAACATATAGGGGTGGAGAAACCTATAACATCGGACTAGTCAACATTTGAGGACTTTTTCCTAAGAATTGAAACGGAATATTGAGATGGAGATTCGCCCATGCGAATGTGTATATCACTTGAGCTATGAAATTCTAGGAGTGGAAACATAGGTGGGATACCTAGTGAGTTAAAGAAGTTATTTTACACTCTAGAAAGGAAGTCATAGTGTTGAAAAGACTCTACTTTGATGGACTCTTATATTAAAAGAGGATACACTCTCAAAGGGAAGAATTTATTGTTATGTCGGAACAACATAGCATTTTCATTTATCGTGAAATGTTGGGAATTTTTACTAATTAGAACACAGGGGTTGTGACTTGTGCTCAAAAAGGATATACTAAAGTTGAGACTCTCCTATATGATTAAGAGAATTCATAGAGCTAACGAGAAACGTTCATGTTTGGAAATTAGGTATGCAAGTAAATTTGATATTTTCTAGGAACCAGCATGATTGAATAAGGATTAATACTCAAAATTAGTACCAATTCATAGGGAAAATTTGATTGAGTTGAAAGATGAATTACATCTTTTTGAAATAATCCAAACACAAAAGAAAATCCACAGTATGGATGTCCTAAGATGAATGGGATTTATCTCAGCAAAACTTATAACCATTATTACATGGGAATTAAAGATTGCGTGAGATCATAAGATAGGTTTTCAACTAGTCAAAGAATAGACTATTATTGGATATAAAAGAACCCATGTACCCAAAATTTTGGAAGAATTCAGGAATGGAATGAGGAAATTAATGTCAAAGATAGGACATCAGAATGACAAAGGGAATTGTCGGATGAGAAACCACTAAAATCTAAGAAAAGATGGAGTAAGAAGTTGCATGGAATGTCGCAAGATAATGTCTAGTAGGCCAGGAAATGAAGACCGGATGTCATCATCAGTAGGACATGAATACTCTCTTAAAAAATTCTAGAAGGAAAGTGGTAGAACACAAGATAGGTCAATCTATCTATGTTAGTAAAACTGACCCAATGTTCTAGTGGAAAAACTCATCGAAGTAACCCACGTTTTTGGGAAACTTGACTTATAGGATTTTGGTCCTAAATAATATATTGTGGAAAGTAGTCGTTTAAGTAATCCTGAAAATGATATTTCAATATTGAACAGGAAAATAATGATAGGGTTGTGTAAACCATAATCATACTGAAACATTTAGTTGAGCGAATGTGCAATATATTATAGTCAACTAAGCAAAAATGGTAGACTAAATCTTGAATAATTTACAAACTTCTAAAATTCAAGTTTGGACCATTATATGGAAGGAAAGTTTGGAAACTCTATTAAGCTGAAATAGGCTTAGAAATAGGGGAAACCATAGACTTGATAGAATGTCAAAAATGAGTAATAGATCGAAGTGATCAATGAAACTTTGTTGATACAAAGCTTAAGTATGAAACAGTATCAGGATTTGACAAATGTCCAGGAGTAATGATATGCTCAAGATGGACAAGTAATCAAGGGAAAGTACTTTATGGTAAGGAAAATGGATGTGTAAGTGACGAATGGACTCGGATTATGAGTTTTCTAAAAGTGTAAATACCAAAGGGATATGATGGGACCCATGGTGTAGTGTACAATGCACCGGCATTCCTTAACTATTTGGATTATACTAAGGATAAACTCATGGGCCAATGATTTCTGAACACTATGTTTTAGGTGTTATGTATAGTTACTATTATATCTTGGATCTGTATATGTAATAAAGCTCTTTGGGAGAGTAAGTATTGTAAGGCATCGCGATTTCCCCATGCGATAGTGAGGACACTCGAAGCAAGGTCCAATAAGGACAAGATTGCTACATAGGATGAATGTTTTATAAATCTTACATATTTGAGAATTGTAAGTAAAACTTTACTTGACTTTAATTGTATGTTAAAAGGCTATAGATCATCGGGGACGATGATTCACAAGGGGGGAAGTATCTTATACCCCAAATTGTGAAGTTACTATTTACCATTACTAGATAGGGTAAATGTGAATTCTAGAGATGAATTAATGATGCTTGTACCCTTTTATCAATATGAATGTTATCTCATTTGATGTTGTTTCATTTGATGTTATCTCAATTTATGTTGTTCATGGTGAAATACTGCATATATGAGATTAGATGGTTATTGAATTATTGTTATTCTAACTTTTAAGATGTTTATGTATACTGCTTATTGTTGTGAACAATTGACTGCCAAGGTATGTGCTATTGGTTGCAGGTAAATGTCCATTTCTCTAGGGGGAGGGGAAGTATCACTCGGGAGAGGAGCTTGATTGGGTAACCAGAAAAGTGAACTATCTGAGCATACACACACGTCACCTTAGATTGAGTGAACTAAGTCAGTTTTTGTGGGTTATATAGGTAATTCATCCTCAGCCAATGGGTCTGCATTTGAGAGTCTTGTTACTTTTGCATGCTATATTGGGTGATGTTTATCTATTTGAGTTTTGAGTCCTTCCTTTTGACATTGTGTTGATTGTGCTTGGGTTAAGACTATGGGTTTTGTTAATGGTTACCTTTACGTTGTTTCATATAAATGTTAAGCGTAGCATGTCTATATATATATATATATATAGACCCATGTATGAGAGCATTTGCAAATGAACATATATGTGAGTAAAAATACTCACTGAGGTACATACATGCGGAAACAACTATGCTTGTATACACATATGTGTAGGAATAAACACTAGGTCATGATCATTCTATGTCAAATGGATTACTTGATTATCGTATTACCATATAATGAATATGCTTGTATATATATATATATACACAGATACACTTGCAAGCATTAATGCTTATTGGAGAAGTGTACATATGTATATATATAATATAAGTATGTGTATAAAAATATACATGTATTATTATTTTTGGTATAAGATAATAAAAGATATACATCCAGCATAATGTGGATATTAATAACATTATTATTATTACCTTCCGAATTTACATATATATATGTATATATAAATATGTGTATATATATATATATATATCGAATGTGTGCTAACTGGATCATGATATATATATGTGTATATATTCATCAAAGATATATATATATATATATTTGATGAATATATACATATATATATATGTAAATATATATATTAAATATTAAATATATATATATATGTAAATGTTTCATATATGTAAACTATAACTATATATATATAATTCATATAGTCTCATATTTAGAAATCGAATTATTTCCTATATTGATTTGATATTAATCTCTCAACTTTAGAAATTGAATTATTTCCTAATTGATTAAATATTAAATCATACAACTTTGGAAATCAAATTATTTCCCAATCGATTGAATATTTATCATTTTAACCTTGGGAGCGAAAGATTTATGAATCAACATCATTGAACTATGGAAATGAAATATTCTAAATCAATATGATTTATATTTTCTAAAATTTGGAGAATTGAATTTTGTAATGAATCGAAATGACTTCATTCATGTATTAGTCTTTGGAAAACATTTGAATTACATACAACACTATGTGAAGTCGTGCACCTAGAATAACATATGACACTATGTGAATTCACGCACCTGGAAATATGCACACAGGAATGAAACCACAAAGGTGTTTAAAATATTGACCAAGTCTGAGTCTGTGGTAAAGAACAAATCCAGCGCAGTTAAGAAGCTTGATGACTCAGCCTGTAAAGAAGGCTATGTGTTCATGATTTAACAAATGAATTTTTCCAAGACCCGCCATATTATGAATTTGGTGCCACATCTGAGAAAAAAATTTGAAGGTGTCGATTGGCATAATTTCTCCATGTGCTTTGGAATTGGTCTTCCTGGTGCGGGCAGAAGTAAAGGTCGACTCACCTTGCTAAATGCTGAGTAGGGAAGGGAAATTGCACCACCTTCTAGGTTGAATGCTTCAAACAACAATGGTGGAAAAACCACATGCTATAGCTATAGGGAATAAGGAGGATGAGCTCACTATAAATAGTCACCTAACTCTCCTATTTTGCACCAATTCACTAATTCGTATTCCTTCATTCTCATTTTATTTCATTCATCCACTTCTCTTTTGCCATAGTTTGGATCTATCTCATACTCATATTCGATTTACCTTGAGTATCATTAATTTACCAACTGAGAGTAAATAACAGTTACCACCATCATTTATTTCTGAATAATCATTGAGGAAGGTGTATCATACCAAAGTATAGGCTTTGTTGGTTAATTCTTCTAAGTTTTTACCAATTCAATATCTATTTCTAAGTGTGGAAAGAGAGGTTTTTGTAACGAAGAATTATAAATTTCTATAGTGTTGGGAATTCATTGGAGAAGCTAGATTGAGCTTTAATGAAGGAAACTCTGTAATCATTTGGGGAAAAATAAACATATTCAATTATTCCATTTCCGAGAGTTCATTAATACCTCTGTGAGGGATAAATTCTATCAAAGGAATTCGTCATTAACTGTTATCTATTTCTGGGTGTGAGAAGAGTGGAATTTGTGAGGAAGAGTTGACAATTTCTAAAATGTTGGGAGTAAGAGTTGATTTGGGAAGCTGGATTAAGTTGAGCAACCAAAGGAGAAGGTTGCCTTGTCATCAATATTTGGGAAAAGCGATAACAGGCATGGGGTTTCTTCTTCTTGTCAATTTAAAGGGTTTACTATAATTTCTGTGTTGTATGAAATGTTATTTATGCTTATGCAATAGAAGTATTTGGGAATGTTTTGAAAAATGGGATTGAAGCTTTTAGGCTACCTTTTTAATGTGTTTTCAAGTACTCCATGATAGGAGAGATTGTTTGACATAAACACTTGATTGAATTAGATATGTCAAAAAGGTAGTTGAACATAAGTATTTAACTATACTAGAAATTTCAAGAGATTACTTGATTGAGGAATTCAATTATGTTACATGTGGTACAACATAGGTATTTAATTATACTAGATATGTTTGGACATAAGATGCAATTGTGTTTGTATTTACTCCATAGTAGGAGATGGATGTTATCATCAGTATTGTATACTAGGTATGTGTGAACATGTAAAACACATATGATACACTTAGCTAAGTTATGGGTTTAACTAGGAAAGCTTGTGTTTGCTCCTAGGAAAGGCCATCCAATATGGGAGAGGGTTCAATATACTTATATGAAATCAGATTTTTTGAAGGTAGGTTATCTGGGATGATGGACTATCCATTGAAGGATATACCTAGCTGGTGTAATTACTTAGTAGATTAGTATTTTGTAGGTTAGTTTGGGGTGACAGATTATCCATTGAAGGACAATACCTATGCCTAGCTTGAGATAGCCTTAAGTCAAATCGTCCCTAAATAGTGTATGTACCAAATGACCTTCATTTGAAGTATTGAATGAGAACTCTTTGATCAAAGTAGTGCAATGTATGACATCCACTTAGACTGTGTGATGCTTGAGACTACATTGTTAGTTCACTGTGATCCTGTATTAAATGCTAGATCAAGATTGTGGGATTACAAGGTTCTAGTTATGTAGGGTACAACACTATACTCAGTTGGTTGTCATTAGTTGTTACTTTACCAATCTCTTTGTTGAAGGGAAGGGCCATCTATTGAATGATAGATGTGTGGGGGACCGCATTATGAGTCTATGGTTGGCAGAAAAGCGCTCGAGTGATGCTTCTCCTCCACAAGAGGCAACAGAAGAACCAAGATTTGAAAGGGAAGATCTTGGACTGTCTTACAACTATTTCTTCTAAATCTCATTGGAGCTATGTTAGGAAAGGTATGTATTCTTGTTATGTGTACTTGTGAAGTTAATGTAATGAAGTAGAATCTTAATTGTAATATGATATGGCAACTTGTTTGTATATTTTCAATAAGAGAAAGAATTTTTTTTTATTGCAATAACTTGTTAGCACGTTTATTTACGTGTATGATGTAAATTAAGATATTTTTACTGCACTAAGGGTCAGCATGTTACAAATGGCACAAAAAGTATCCTTAGTTGGCCCTGACCATGTCTCTTTTGAGATCTAATTTAAACTCAATAATTTCAATCTCAATAATCTTGTTACTTATATGTCATGGCATAATATATTCCTTATGACTTATGAAGGATGGTCTAATAAATAGTAAATAACTTAAAAGGGTTGTTCTATTGAAAATAAAGACTTATGCTTACTAAAAGGAAACACATTTACTAGAAGTAAACACATTTGCAAGAAAGAAAATTACCAAAATAATACTCCTCAAGTGAGAAAGTAAATTGTTGAAGGAAAATATTTACAAGAAAATAAATGTTGAAGGAAAATAAATTATTTTAACTTTCATAAATATGTTAATTCACATGTATCACAAATAAAACAAACACCTTATATCTATATAGATAAATATTTACAATATTTTATTTAATGTATAATATTTATCATAAAACAATAAACAAAACACACTCCACAAAACAACATTAAGAAAGAAAGAGAAAACAAACTAAATCTACATATCCCTACTATGAGCTTACATTTTCTCACACATGCATGCCTTATGCAATTCTTATTTCAACACATCTAAGAGTTAGAATGCTACTATTGATTTATATCACTTGACCTTCATTAAAATATAACAATAGCTAATAATAGTATCATGTCTTCAAGGTAAGATTAAATTAATATAATAAGAAGCTTTAATTTTTGTTTTTTTGAGATCTAAAATATTAGAAAATAGTTAGAAATTTTTTTTGTCTTCACTTCACATGAAACAAGAGGTTGAAATGGATTTTTTTTTAATGTCTTTTGAAAAATCTAAAACACGATTTTCTTGCCAAGGAAGCCAACTATCTTAGTCATTTGGATTGGGATAGTTTGGAAATATCCTACTACCATTTTTTCCCCAAATGGCACTTGGAAAGATATAGTATCCACAAACCTATAGATGGGATATAGGTTGATTATTAGGTAACATAATATTTCTATTATTACCTTTAAAAATGTTTCCCTCTACTTCTTTAACCCTAGATAACCAAATTAAATACATATACACTATTTCCTTGCATTCTTACATAGTTTTATTTAAATATTCATTAATCTCTACTTATTCATAAACACTAATTGATATAAAAAGTGGCAAAACCATAGAAAATGGGAAGAAATGGAGTAGAAATCGTGTGATAAATATGCATAAAAGGTGTAACAATTTTATCCTTGTCATCACCCTCAACTTATCCTATTATATTCCCCGTATAATAAAAATTGAACATTTCTCCAAGAAATCATATCTACCTCCCTCAAATCCCTCTCTTTTGTAATATTAGATGGCAAGGGCTTCCTAACCTGCAAACAAAGGTTACAAGGTGAAGGACTAGTGATATTAGTGGCCTTCAAGAACTTCCCTATCTATGTTTTTATGTAGCTTTAGTGATAACTAGCCCATCGAGGTTGCATGGTACTAGGGTCCAAAGAAGCAAGGGATGAAATCTCAAGTTGAGCGAATTCTTATAATAGGTTACAATTGGATCTTGGTACCATACCACTTTAGCTCTAGAAAATAAATAGATATAATACCCTAAAGGTTCTCATTTTCTTAAGTCTGGTGTTAATTCATTTAGTCTTTCCTCACTAAATTAGAAGTAAACAAAATTTTGATAGATTACCTCAAAATCCTTATTTAGACATTTAACTTATACCTAGCACATCTTGGCTACAATTTTATCAACACACTTAATTAACCACTTATCCTTTATCACTATTGGGTGTGAATATTTTACCATAACCATTATTTTTCCTTTCTTTCTCTATCTATATAGGTGTATTTTTCTTGTCCTATTTGGATTTCATTTTGAGTATAGGAGGCATATTCATGTAGATAGACCTCTCCCATTAATGGATTTTTTTTAAATAATTTGAGTCTTTATTATTAAATTGTGTGCATGTGGCTTATTATATCTAAATTTCACCCTTTTGGGTTCCTAAGAAAAATACTTGACAAGATTTTCTAGTTATGTCCTATATAAATATTATTGAAATTATATAACATACACTCTAAAAATAGGGTGATAGGCTAACATCTTCAAGGCTAAAATGAACCTTCCTAGTTCATTAGTTCAAAACACCATAATATTTTTTTAATGCAAAACTTTTGCACTCTCATTTTCAAAATAATTGTAATAATCATAATGTAAATTTAAAAAGGAAATCATGAGTATTTAAAGAAAATTATCATTAAAAAACTTTTTGCATTTCATTTCTTAAGGACTTATACAATCTTCCACAGTATAAAATTGTGTTGTAGTGCCCCTCATTTTGTTTTATGTTAGACTAGTAGTTGTTCTGCTTAGGATCAGACATTATGACATTTTGTTGGATGTTGGAATCTCTGCTATGATGATATTTTGGATGATAGTTAATGATAGTTGATGATACCTCTATTACTTGAGTTTATGCACATGTTATGACAACTAGATATGGACATATTAGACGATGTGGATTGATTTAATTATGAGCATTATGTGTTATCTGATCATGGTTATGATGCTATTATCTGGTGATTGCTCTTATCTCGTTTTCCATGTAATTGATTGTTCTATCTTGTTTGTTAAGCAACTGATGGTTATATATTGATGAGGTTACCATTTGATGTGTTTTGGTCAAAGGGACAATGTCGCATTACTCATTCGTGAGTACCCTGTTATGTTGCGATTTCCTTTCACGATGTGCCTAATTCTATGATTACATATATATATGTTTGACTGTTTTGTTTGCTATAGGTTGTAGGTACCAGGCATCGACTACACCTGAATTAGTAGGTCTAAGTGTGCCTTAAACCCAATGGAAATTGTTGAATGGAGATAGCATTTGGTCCCCTACTCTAGCCATCATCCTCGAAAAGGATGAGTATCCAATCGATCACCCCGTCAACGTTGTATGTTGCTTGCGGCCAGTTGGTTCCGTTTTTGACCTTGATTATGTTTTGGTAATGTTATTGATATGTGGTTATTTGACTTAGAATTGCTTGATAAATGTTGTTTGATTAATTAATGAATTAAATAAATTATTTTGTCAAAACATAATGATAAATAGTTATAAATGTTGTTCTTGGTTGATTAAATTATTAAATTGAATTATTAAGTTAAAAAGTGTTTTGATAACTAAACATAAATGTATTTATTAATAACATAGATGACTTATAATAAATTAAAGTGGTAAAATATTGTAAAATAAAATAAAATACTTTATTTGATGTTGCTATAAATATATGGCTAAATAATAATAGTAAAATGATAAATAAATATTAATAAAAGTTGGTTTTTTTGGGAGCATTAAATGAAATTTCTAAATGGGACTGCTCATAACAACCCCATTGACCATGTAGCTACATGCAACTCAAGTGGTCACAAGAAAATTAATTAATTGCTAAAAATAAACTACTAGGAATCTTCTACAACTTTTCATTTTTGAAAATAATTATCTTATGGAGATTTTCATTATTATTATTAATTTGGGACTTTCCGGAAAAAAGAGTCTTTTTTTTTTGTTTTCCTGTGAATTTTCTTCTAGTTTTGGGATTTCTATCTTGTTTGGGGTATTTTGAATGGGAACGCTATGTAATTTTTTGGAGGTTTTGAAGAAGTTGGAGCTGCAAGTTGAGGAGCCTGAACTCAACATCAAATCTACAGTTGTGTTATTCATTTTAACCAGGTTCCACTCTTTTGAATTTTTGTCTTTGTTTGTTTGAATCAAAAAAGGTAGAATATAATGTTGTATAGAAATCAAAATATTCTCTTGTTCACTTAATTTGAAATGAAAACAAATAGAGAATAGCATTTGAATCTTTTGTGTGTATTCTGCATTTTACATTCTTTATTTTGGGTACTATGTTTAATTTGGTTACTCCCACTATTTGATTTCTTTTAGCTAGGCAATGTGTCTGCAAAATTTGACTATCTATTTTATGCATGTTATGGCAAAAGCAAGCTTTAAATCATGATCTCTATTTTATGCATGTTATGGCAAAAGCAAGCTTTAAATCATGATCTCAAGGATATCATACATGTTTAAATGATGGAAATGGTTCACTCTTCTCAGAGAAATTTCTCTTGCAACAATCTTGGAGATGAATTTAGATATAGCATGGCAATCAGACCATACTCGAAGGTTCTTAACAACTATTTTAGTTGTGCTTTCATTCGCCAAGCCAATTCCTCCAACTTTGCACCTCTCCTGCGACTATGGATATGATATTTTTCCTACACAAATAGCATGCACCTTTTTATGGCATCAATCCATCTGCATCAGGGTATATTTTTAATCCCTTTAGCTTTCATTAATCTCCTTACTTTTTCAACTGTACCGCACCTGGCTGCCCTTGTTGCGCAATGGGGAAATTATTCAGTGTAGGTGACTACCTTTTATGAATCAGCCATTTGGTTTATGAAGTATGATTTTCCCATATATTTTACTTTGATCATAATTTAACATCATAAACTATTGAAAACGATTTAGCTACTGCGCCTAGAATTTTGGGACCTTTTTTTTTTAATCATTCAATGCCCCTATTAAATGCTTAGCAATCGATTTAGCTATGAGAAAGTTGTTGATTTAGCTATGTGTAAACTTGAATCGTTGTCTTTGTCCTCTTGATGCATATTTGATCCTCTATGAGAGCTGTGATTTTATTTCTTTCAAAAGTCTTCATGAAATTTAGATTATGTTTTGATGATGGTAGTCGATTCTCATGAATCAAATGGATAAATAAGGCAACATTAGTATAAGTGATATCTCTATAGCATGTTCACCATTCGATATTATTAAGTGTGATTTTTGTAGTTTCTTTAATACTCAATATGTGTGTTTTTATATGCCCATGTAATTATATTATGAGTTTACTTTTACATAATCACATAATCTATTTATAAATAATAGTTTGAAAATATATGTGTGTGTGTGAGTGTATATGCCCATGTAATTATATTATGTGTTTACTTTTACATAATCAGATAATTTGTTTATAAACATCAGTTTGAAAATATATAATTACACACACATTTATATACATAGGCATATATGTATATATATACATATATATTTAATGGTTGCTTTTATATATATCTAATTTATTGTATTTCAAACAGCATTAAGAACATAATATGTACATATCTATATATGTATATATATGTATATATGTGTGTGTGTGTGTGTGTCTATATATATATATGTATGTATGTATGTATGTATGTATGTATGTGTTTCATTGTTATAGAAAAGAAATAGCAAAAGAAAGTTAAATTCCTTTTTATAATTGTTTTGGTAGAGCTATAAATTTACCATGACATTAGTCTTTGAGAAAAAATGTGATTGTGAAAACAATTTATTATGTTGTAATTGTGGGATTGGTTGCTTGAAATAATTATTGCGTCAATGTCAGATAATGTTGTGATTTTGGGGTTGCTTTAAGTGGGAGTTATTGTGCAAGTGGTAAAGTTGTCCTCCAAAGGCTTTGGGGGGGAGAGTATGAGGATATTATGATTGTTTCATTTTGAAGTAACTTGTATGTGGATTTTCTGATTGTTCATGTGTTGAGAGGTGTACAAGAGGGTCTATGCCTTGCATTGTTTATTCATTCTTGTGTATGTGTTTTGTGAGCAAGATAGTCTATGCCTTGCTCTGGGTGTATGTTCATGTGGTTTCGTAAATTGTGCAATATGGTTTTACTTTGTTTTATGTTTAGGGTCTACTAGTTGCAAGTAGGAGGAGTGGCTCTCAATGGGGGCTGGAACCCAAAGTGGTGTCCAGGATAACCAATTTGAGAGTTTCTTAATTTAATGATAGCATAATTAATGAATTAGGGGGTTGGGTAGATCTCACATTAATCAAGATAATTGGATGCCTCACCCATGCCTATAGTGCTCGTTTAGGCTAAGGATGGGATGAGAAGGCCTGGTTGGCAAGATCCACTTCCTTGTCCTCACGAAAGGAATATTGATTCCGCATGTGTCACCCTATGGGGTCGGTGTCTAGTAAGATATTGTCAGGATAACCATAGATGGGGGTTTGCGTCTAGTGAGAGACTGTCAGGATAACCCATGCTAGTCCACCATGTGATGACACTCTCCCTATTGTAGTCTAGCATTCCCTAGTTATGTGTTTCTCCTTTTGTTGTGTGGATGCCTCTGGAAGCGATGTTTATGTTATGTGATGTTAATGTTGTACTATGTTATGTTGGAGCCATGTTTAGTCCTTTTGTGTTGGCCTTTCGCCTTCTTGACTTCTTGTTGAAGTGGGAACTTATTGTTATCTCCTAGCACGTGGGGTGGACCTTAGGGTTCCACATGGTCTGGAGGTTTGGTTTTTTTCCTCCATTGGGTTTCCCTTGCAATTTTTCGTGTGCATGGAGGTTGTTCATTGTATAGCGGGTTCCAGATCTTGTACCTATTCGGGAGACAATCTTTATGTATATTTCTTACTCTTGCATATTCAGATGTACTATTTATTGTAACATTGATGTAATCTTCCCATTTGTATTTAGGAAAGTCCTATTGTATATAGTTTAATGATGTAAAAATTATGATGCACTCTCATGTAAGGTGATTTGTATTTATACTTGTTAGTTATTTATAAATGATATTCCATGTTGTTTAATGGATGACATGTTATAGAAATGTATATTGTTGAATCATTTAATGTGATATATTATAATGTACTTGTTTACTTGTATAATCGTGTTAACATATTAGTTAAGGAAATAATTCTTGTGCTTGTTAGAGTTGTGTTAGTAGCGTAGTCCTGGAACCTTAGATGACTTAGTTTAGTTTATATGTTATGTAATACTTTGCAGTTCACTGTTATTTACTTTTAAAAAAAATCCCATTATTTAGTCATGTTAGGTGTTGTCCTCTAGGGTTCCTTGGTGAGGTGTTACACTTGGTATCAGAGCCCTAGGTACTCTGGTTAATAGGAGCCCATTATGTTGTCCTAGTGCCTAGATTTTTGAGCTTATGTTTCCATTTTTGTCATCCTCGCATATCAAACCTGAGACTTTACCTTTGGTGGTGTCTATGTAGGAATATTCCTAGAGGTTGAGGTTGAGGTAGGGGTCATGGTAGAGGTCGTGGTGGTGGTCGTGGGGCTAATAGCTAGGACACTTCTTCTCAGGGTTCCCACGAGAGTGAATGTGAGGAACAACAAGGTTGTCAGAATAATCAGAGAGGTGGAGATCAAAATCCGGGTCAGCCAAAGTTAGAGGGAGCTCAATTACATCATTTTCTTGAGGAGTTCCTTTCCTGCCTAGGCCCTAGACAAGAGGGTAATCAGTGGGTAGTTAGGGAAAGAGAACAGTCTCCTAGGAGGACAAAGGTTTTAGCAGAACAGGTGGCTATTTTAGTAGGTCATATGAGGGATCTCATGAGGGAACGTCCTCCTAATTTTGATGGTTATGGTAGAGGTTTGGAGGTAGAGACATGGTTGATAGATCTGGATGGGTATTTTTTCATGCACCTGTATGGTACCAACACCAAGGCGAGATGTGCTATCATGCACCTTAGAGGTTTTGCTTCCACATGGTGGTGGTTGGAGGAACAAAAATTGCATCTAGATATTGGTTCAGTGTCTTGGGAGATGTTCTTGGAGAGTTTCAGAACTTGTTTACTATTAGATCACTAGAGACAATGGCGGGCTGATGAGTTTTATGAGTTGAGATAGCTGGCTATGTCAATAGAGTAGTATGAGTGTAGGTTTTATGAGCTTAAGTAGTATGCAGGTATTGGAGATGATGAGGCTATGTTGGTATAGCATTTCATCAGGGTCTTGAATGCTCATATCAGTGGGGGAGTCTATTTCTTTGAGTCAAAGACCATGGAGGTGGTAGTAGAGAAGGCTTGATTAGTAGAGGAGAATTTGGCCATGGCACTAGAAGGTCATACAGGTGTGCAGATTGGTAGTATGCCTCCAGCAAGTTTCAGGGCTTGAGGTGGTCAATCTCAGGCAGCAAGTTCCTCTAGGAGCCATCATGCGCCCGCTAAGGGTGGACATCAACAGAGGCACCAACAACAACAGCAGAGGCATTCCTAGTCGAAACCTAAGGACTTTCAATCTCAACAAGGTGATAGGTTTTAGTCAAGGAAAAATCAGAGTTGGAAACGAGCCAAGCGTGATCATTTTGTTCATCCAACTTAGAGCACACAGTCAAGAGTCAATACAGGTAGCTTCCAACAGTCCAGTACACCCTCAGGTGGCAGAGGTTATGGCAGGGGTACAGCTTGTTTTTCTTGCAGCCAGTAGGGCCACATAGCTAGATAGTATCCTCAAAAGGGCACATCAAGATTCAGTCAGAGGCCGCCAGCCTCAGAGCTAATAGTGGGTGATGCAAGCAGGTCTCACAGAGTGTTTGCAACGGTTGATAACTGTCAGGGAGAGCATCAGGGTACAGTTGTGGAGGCTTCAAGTGTGTTGCAGGGTATTGGTATTTCTCTTCTTTTTGACTTTGGTGCTTTTGATTTGTTCGTTTCCCCTTCTTTAGTAGAGTGATGTGGACTAGTGGTAGCAAAGCAAGATGTTAGGTGGTAGGTCAAGTTGGCCTCTAGAGCTAAAGTAGTTGTAGAATCCCTTGTGCATGGATGTGGATTGAGGATTGGTTCCCTTTTTGCCACAGTGGATCTTCGTATCATTCCCCTAGGATCATATAACATAGTTTTGGTTATGGATTGGTTAAAGGCTCACCGAGTAGTGATAGATTGTCAATGTAAGTTAGTGCACTGTGTGGATGATTCAGGAAGATAGGTTGAGGTGATTGGCATTCAGAGACCCATCTCCTTGAGTATGATTTTCGCTATGTAGTTGAGGAGATGCATGCATCAAGGTTGTCAATTGTTTGTTATCATGGTTAATGACTTGGAGCTAGGGGAGATTCAAGAGGTATCCCTCAATGATCATCCTATCCTTAGGTAGTATGCAAATCTCTTTCCCAATGAGATTCTGGGGATTCCACCTAAGTGTGACATCGATTTCAAGATAGATCTTATTCCCATAGCAGAACCTATCTCTCGAGCTTCGTATCGAATGACTACATAGAAGCTTAAGGAGCTTCAGATGCAGTTAGAGGAGTTGTTGGCAAAGGGGTTTATTCATCCTAGTGTTTCTCCTTGGGGAGCATCGGTCATATTTGTGAAAAAGAAAGACAGATCCCTTCGGTTGTGTATCGATTATCGACAGTTAACTAAGGTGACAGTAAAGAACAGGTATCCCTTACCAAGGATTGATGATCTCTTTGATTAGATAAAGGGAGCCAAGGTATTTTCAAAGATTGACCTAAAGTTTGGGTATCATCAGCTGCGCATCTTCGAGGTAAACATTCATAAGAATGCATTTCGCACTCGTTATCGGCACTATGAGTTCATTGTTGTGCCATTTAGGTTGATGAATGCACCATCTGTATTCATGAGCTTGATGAATGGAGTGTTTCACACCTATCTTGATAGATTTTTCCTTGTGTTCTTGGATGACATTTTGATCTATTCGAGGTCTATGGAGGAGCACAAGGAGAATTTGTGGTAGGTTTTGCAGTGTCTAAGGGAGAATCAGCTATATGCGAACTTGGCTAAGTGTGAATTCTTTCTGAAAGAGGTGAGATATTTGGGGCATGTTATTTTAGGAGAGGGTATTGTTGTGGATCCTTCAAAGATCCAAGCCATCATAGATTGGCCTCAACCCACTAATGTTTCAGAGTCTGCATTTTTATGGGCTTAGAAGGCTATTATCGATAGTTTGTACAGGGTTTTTCAAGGATAGATCACCCTATTACTTCTCTTCAAAGGAAAGGGAAGAAGTTCATTTGGTCATAACAGTGTTAGTCATCCTTCAAGTAGAGGTTGACTAGTGCACCTATTTTAGTAGTTCCTGATCCTACTAAAGACTTTGTGGTGTGTACTGATGCATCTCTGGAGAGGGTCTAGGAGCAATTTTGATGCAGGATGGTCGCGTAATAGCCTATGAGTCTCGTAAACTCAAGGATCACTAGTTGAAATATCCCACACACGATTTGGAGTTAGTCATCATCATTCATGCTTTAGTGAGATGGAGACACTTTCTATTGGGGCATCGGTTTGAGTTGCATAGTGATCATCGTAGTTTATAGTACATATTCATGCGGCCAAACTTGAATGTTAGGCAGAGGCGGTGGATGGAGTTCTTGTGCAAGTATGATTTTGAGGTGAAGCATATCAAGGGTAAGGAGAATGTTGTTCCAGATGCTCTTATTTAGTGGAGGCATGAGCTTTTAGCAGTGACTCTTGGAGTAGATTTGAGGAATCAGATTCTCGCAGCACTTCTTGCAGACAGTTGGTATCAAGAGGTGAAGACAGAGGTTGAGTCAAACCGAGATTTGGAGGGTAGATTTGCAGGTTATTCCCTTGAGTCGGATGGTCTCTTGTGGAATTTAGGTCACATTTATGTTCCTCCTTCAGAGGGTCTTCGTACCCTAATTATGACAGAGACACATCGGGCACCTTACTCAACTCATCTAGGTGTCAAGAAAATGCACGCAGACCTTCGACAATTGTATTTTTGTGCCAGAATGAAGAGGGATATTACAGATTTTGTCTCAAGGTGTTTGGAATGTTAGAGAGTTAAGGTAGAGCACTAGCACCCCACAGGTATTTTGCAACCAAATCTTGTTCCAGAATGGAAATGAGACATCATTTCAATGGACTTCATAGTTGGTTTTCCAATTTCTTCCCATCGTCATGATGTTATCATGGTCACCATGGATAGGTTGACTAAAGTTGCACACTTTTCTCCTGTTCGGTCTTCATATAATGCTTCTTCAGTGGCCAGGATTTTCATGGAGGATATAGTTAGATTGCATGGGATTCCTCATAGGATTATCTCTAATAGAGATCCAGTGTTCACTTCGACACTTTGGACATCCTTGCAGCATGCATTGGGGACTCAGTTGAACTTTAGTTCTGCTTATCATTCGGACGCAGATGGGAAAATCGAGAGGGTTAATCGGGTTCTCGAGGATATGCTCAGGATGTATGTCATGGATCAACAATCTCTTTGGGAGGATTATTTGTATTTAGTGGAGTTTGCTTACAACAATGGATACCAAAATTCTATTGGTATGCCCCCTTTTTAGGCATTGTATGGTCATCCTTGTTGGACCCTGCTAATTTGGGATATTCTTTAGGACAAAATCTATCTTGGACTAGAGATGCTTCAGGAGATGGAGCAGCAGGTTGTTCACATTAGAGAGCATTTGGTGGCCATGCAGGACAGATAAAATAAGTATGCAAATGCCCATAGGGTTGATCATCAGTTTTCAGTTCGAGACTGGGTATTTTTGTGTGTGTCCACAAAAGAGTCTAATCCGCTATGGAAAAGGCTCTAATCTCACACCACATTTTGTTGGGCCATTTGAGGTTTTGGAGAGGATTGGTCCTATTGCGTACCGTCTTGCTTTGTCGCCCAATCTATCGCGCATTCATGATGTATTTCATTTTTTCTTCTCAGGCTACATTATCCAGATATTTCTCATGTACTTGACCGGAATGCTTTACAAGTAGAGGATGGGCAGATGGCTCTAGAGCTTGTGAGCATTCTGCAGCACAAGAGACTCGCACTCATGGGTTGAGACATCGAGTAGGTGATGGTCAAATGGGATCCTAATGATGAGGCTTTAGCTACTTGGGAGGATGAATCCCAGATGCGAGAGTAATACCCATACTTGTTTGCAAGCTTTTAGGAGTAAGCTTGATTCTAGAGGGGGGATGTAGTGCCCCTCATTTTTTTTTTTGTTAGACTAGTAGTTGTTCTACTTAGGATCAGACATTATGACATTTTGTTGGATGTTGGACTCTACTATGATGATATTTTGGATGATAGTTTGATGATAGTTGATGATACCTTTATTACTTGAGTTTATGCACATGTTATGATAACTATATAAACATATTAGACGATGTGGATTTAATTATGAGCATTATGTGTTATTTAATCATGGTTATGATGCTATTATCTAGTGATTGCTCTTATCTTGTTTGCCATGTAATTGATTGTTCTATCTTGTTTGTTAAGCAACTAGGGTGATCCCACAATAGTGGTTTACACTTTTTGGCCTAACTGGACACTGATATTTTTTTTTTAACACAATCTCCACATTTGGGAACCTATAGCGATTGAACCGTAAGGAATTTGAAGATGATGTAAACTAGAGTCTTGTCATATTTTGTCTGTAGATTCTAAAAATATTTTTTTCAATTTTTTTGGAATCAGATTGCACTTCTTTTTCCATCTCCCACAAAAATTGGTTTTTCAAAAAACAGCATTTTTAAAAAGTGACACACCGTATAATGCATAACTTTTTTTCCATGAAGGATAAAATTCAATTCTTTCAAATTTAGATTTCTAACTCCGATATCTAGTGCTTCCACTTGGTTAGATAGTTTTTTATTGAATATTTTTTCTTTAATCAAGTTTCAAAGTCAATCAAATGATAATTCAGACATAGCGCGACCGTATGCATAACTTTTACTGTATGTATCAAAATTCTTTCTTTTTTTTTTTCGTTGGATCAAGGACTCCAATATCTGGTGCACTCATATTTTTAAATTTTTTTTTTTGATAATCTTCTATTTTCCACTTGTGAGAATAGAGAGTTTTGTTTCGATTGAAAAACCTATATTTAATAAAACTTAAAAAATAGATAGATAATATAATCAAAACATACTAAAATTATATTCGTTGGATAGCTCGTTTTGAGGGGAACCCAATACTAGTTGGGTTTTTGAGATCTTCTCCATTTTCATTCTGAAATTGAGCTTCGAAACGCAAAATTTTCAACAATTCTGGTGCCTTAGGAAGCAAGGGTGAAAAAAGAGGGGTTCGACCGAATATGTGTTCGGTCGAACATCTTGGAAAGGTTCGGTCGAACTAGGGTTCGACCGAACCATAGTTCGACCGAACCACCATAACATGCAATTAAAAAAACTTTATTAAATGGGTTCGACCGAACATTCCAAGAATGTTCGGTCGAACACCCTAATTTTAATATTAATATACATATGTTTTTAAATGAGAACTTAAATTTGATGGCCATATGACCGTATTTAAAGATTTTTGCTATAAAATACAATCAAAATTTTAAGAAGATTGTAAAAGGAGATATTTTGGATAAACTGTGAAAATTTATATAGAATTATAATTATATATATGTTTGATTTATATATAATTTTACATACACTAAGGTATATCATAATGTTTTAAGAGCACGCTTCAATAGATAACCATAATTAAAAAAAAAATTGACAGGTAAATTCAACCATTAAATTTAATCCTTTAGAAAGAGAGGGAGGTGAGTGGGAGAGAGATAAAGGGTAGGGGGTCCTAGGGTTTAAGGGTTAAGGGTAGAGGAGCTCGAGAGGGAGGATGGGTAGGAGGGATATACTTTTT
>VDFB02132382.1:0-43408 GCA_007258455.2 Sequoia sempervirens
CGAGTGTCTTCACTAGCAAATCACTGAATTCCTTAAAATCCACAAGTTTCACATGGTGTCTTATCTGGTCTACTTAATTGCATTCCAAGGCAATTTTAGACACTTGAAGACCAATGGAACTCTTGGCGTTCAGCATGTTCACGAATATTACTCTCAATTGGAGTTCTCAAAGGCTGAACAAGATTTCAAAGCGGCGAATGATCACATCCTAATGAAGACGGTCAAAGACCTCGATAATGGAATGCACATTAGGATTTCACTAGAGGCAAGATCAGCAATGGAAAGTTGGGCGGATTGGTTCATTCAATTCTCCACTTTCACATATATTCGAGTGTATGGTTACATAGGAGAACCTCTGATGCTACCTAGGTACCCGTCAGACAAGGTCCTATTCATGTAGTTTCTGAGACAAGCTCAAGAGGTTCACTCTTTTCTTCGCAATCGACACAAGTAGGCATTCACCTTTCGTTTTGGATGGGCTATTTACAAATGCAAGGCAACTGCTGATTGCAAGTTAATGACAAACGAGTTAGAAAAACTCAATCCCAGGTTTCTCATCAAGAGGCGTTCTTATGATCCATTGGGTCATTACTCAACACGGTTGGAGCGAAGTAACTCACACAAGCCAACACTTGAGGACTTTTGGGCCAACTACGAAGACGAATTTGAAGTTCGCCTACGTCATTACTATAGACTTAATCTTTCTCAGCTCACTGATTTCCGATCAGAAGATGTTGAGGGTTTGTCAAATGATGACAAAGAGGTGTTGCTTAGCACTTTCGTCAAAGATCAAGTTCCTCGCTAGCCACTTCACCCACCAGATTGGTACGCCAGGGAGAGTACTTCTATCAAGGACTCTTCTAGAACAGTTATCAAAACCAGCATGCACTTCTTGGATAGCAAGAGAAGGCGAAGGGAAGTTCCAATTACAAAGCCGCTAGTAGGGTTTTCCTCACTACCTTCTACCTCAAGGTCAAGGCATCGAGTTAAAGTTATCTTGAAGCCGCCTGAAGGTGTTAGAGTCAGTGGGAACATAAAAGGAAGAAACACAAGCAAACGGAAGCAAAAGCAGGTTGAAAGGGCGCCTGAAGTTCCAGTGGACACAGTTATATAGGCTGAAACCGATTCTTCATCTCCTGATGCGCCATTTTCACCATAGTAACCTCCTATCAATATTGATTGAGAGCCAGAATCACTAGTTTGGGAAGCCTCAATGCCAATTGATCCATCAGAGGTCGATACAGCAGCAACAATCGCTCCTCGAGAAGATAACATTGATCATTCGTGTTGGCTTGAGAGGTCTTGAGGAAGACGGAGGTGAAAGCCTTCATATCAACTTCATTTGTTTGAGTTTGGTGATCCTTATTAGGATAGGTCGAACAAGAAAGTCAAGAAGCAGGTGCACGTAGAGAAAACGCCTGAAGCAAAGATCATCATTGAAGTTGCTACACTGCCAAAAGGCAAGAGCCTGGATGAAGCTGAAGTTGATGATTTCACCTTTGTGAAAGCAAATCTTGGCAGGAGCACTTGGAAAATGGACGTGAGCCTCTTTAAGTTTGTCGCAAGTAATCTTGAAGAGCGTGTCATGAAGGACAAAGAAGATAAGGCAGCTCTCAAGGCTGAAATCAAGCAACTTCGGCAGTACATCTTAGATCTCGTTCATGGAAACTCAAGTAGAGCACCTGGTTTTCGATACCTTCAGGGGACACCTGCAGAACAACAAAAGTTGGATCGATTAGTCAATTGTGGATAGCTCTTGGACAACTGGGTTGAAGATTTCATTGTTGCAAGTCGTTACCTTCTCACAGAGTTATATTAGTTGAGGTACGATGCACATAATCTTTGTCAGGGGATTCATTAATTGAGTTGATTGTAGCATAGGGCAAGCCGAAGGACTTGATACTCATATCCTAGTTAGTAGTTGCATACAATGCCATTGTAGAAGATGAGGATAAAAGGAAGGTTTTTGCTTGGAGAGAACATCTTTTCAAAGTGGAAACGTATGAAAGAATTTCTACAAGGTTGGATGTGCTCAAAGAGAATGTTACTAGAGCTCTCAAACTCATCTATGAGTTTATCATTTCGATCCCATGCCATTATCTTCGTGAAGATGGCACTTACAGTGATCTTGATGCAGTACAGGTCGAGTTTGAAGAGCTTGTTCGTGATAATCTTGATGGAGATCTTGTGGCGTCCAGAATTAGGATCACTTCTCGGTAATGTGAACTAGTTTCAACAGAGCGAAGAGGTCGGAAGAGATGCGTAGGATGATCGAAGATCTTTGGCGAGGTGGTGGTAGGATTATCATTGTGGAGGCGTCAAGGGTGAAGGAGGGATCACGGTCGGCCTCTTGGGCGAAGTGATGCTTCGTGATGGCCCGGACTAGTCGGTTGGTTAGATCCTGCAATTATTCTGGGGATGATCCAAAGTAGCGTTAACTTTCGGCGTCGGGTCTTGAGTTCTAATTGCTGATTTAATGCACACTTATCTCATCCTGAGAAGATATTTTTAGAAGGAGTTTAGAATTTGGATTAGGACTCGATTAAGCGATGTTAGTTATGGAGTTAACTTTCATTTTAATGGGGACTTGCATGTTGCATGTCTAGTTTGAGATTTAGTCTTGTTTGGTTAAGCGATGGTAGTTTCGATTAAACATAGTTTCATTGATTTGAGTTTTAGCAATAAACTCTTGCATGCTTACAGACTCATGTTAACTCAAGGTGATTTTAGGGTTCCCTACACCTTAGCAGTTCTATATGAGCACCCTTGCTCATTTTGTATTAACTTTACTTGCAATAGTATACATGTTGATCCACCTTGCGTAGTATTGCTATTCAGTATTTGTTCACGAACTTTTATGGTGATAATAAATAGCTGAGCCGCCTTGCCTGAATGTTATTATTATTGTACTGGTTCACTTAGATTAAATATAATTGTTGGTTTGATCGTTTATTGCATGTGTGTCTCGTCTATACAATTTGCTGTCCTAGTTATTATTTCATGTTGTGATTAATAGGCTTTGTTTCATATCTACACCTTGGATAGGTGTTGTTATCTCCTTGGGAATTTAGAAGTGAAGCTTATCGTGTGTTGTCGTGATTAATAATCTTTGTTTCATATCTACACCTAGGATAGGTGCCATCACCTCCTTGGGAATTTAGAAGTAGAGATTATCGTTTGATGTTGTTGCCAATAACCTTTCTTTCAGCCTACGCCTCGGATAGGTGTCGTCACCTCCTTGGAAATCTTGACTTAAAGATTATCGTATAACCAATTCCCTGCTCCTAAGTCCTCATGCTTTGTTTCTTGAGGAAATAGTATTTAGCCTAGTTGTAGTTAAAGATCTGCAAAACCAGAGAAAATCCTTAGCTGCAATGTGTTTGGTTTCTTAACCTTGTGCGTCTACTAGCTGAGTCAAAAAGATAAGAATTAGATTACTTTATTTTTTCACGCATATCAGCACAAGAGGGAGCTCTCCTTCCTAATTTGAGGAGCAGCCATTACGCACTGTGCATAGCTGTCTGTTGCCAATACACACTCCACAGGTGCGAATTGTAACACCAACAAGAATATTGTTTATTTACACAAACTTGAATATCTTATTTGCAAGTTCTTGGTGGGGAGATTGGGGTGGAAATACCCCAAATTTGCAAAGGCTAGCTCTTCGAATTTTGTCTCAAACTTGTAGTGCTTTTGGCTGTGAACGAAATTGGAGTTTGTTTGATGCCATTCACACAAAGAAGCGTAATAAGTTGACTCATCAATGCCCCAATGATCTTGTTTTTTTGCAATATAACATTCGGCTTTGCACAAGAAAGGTGTAGGACCTGTTAGAGGAACTCATTGATTTGGATGACATTGATCCATATAGTGAATGGAATGTGAAGGATGATGAGGTCTCCTTGTTTACAGAGGATGAGATTGCTGATTTCGAGAGGCAGGCCGTGGAGGATTTTCCTGCAGCAAAAGCAGGGGAGATTGGATTGGATGACATTGATGTGGTGAAGGAGGAGCCACTGCCACAATCTTCTGCGGCAAGCACAGAGTTAGAATTGAGTGCTAGGACCTTACCCTCTACCTCCCAATTTTTCACTAGGTTGGGGAAGCGGAAATTGTAATTGCCTAGATATAAAATTTATGATGATGATTTTCAAATACAATCATCATAAATTCTTATAGTTATTAGTTAGTTGCTTGCTATTGTATCCAATTTCACTATGTGGCTTCGTATAATAATGCCATTTTGTAATTGATATGTATTCAACAATGAAATTTAATAGAAAACACTCCCTCATGGATTTTACACTCATTTGATACATTTTGTAATTGAATATTGCAAAAAAAAATGTTTTTATAAGAAATTTTACTACTTTTTAAGTTGCCGAGTTTTTGCTGAGTCAAAAATTTTGGGCTTGCTGAGTACTCTCTTAGTCCGAGTATGTAAACTATGCCTTTACAACTGCTTAAACTATGTCACCCAGCTTTTCCAATGAAAAAGACATTATTTTAGAATCTCAACCTTTCTTTTTGGAGTCATGGGAATGAAAGGGGGTGATGTGGAGGTAATGTAGAGGGGATGTGGGAGCTTATTTTTCCCCAGTTGCCCATTTTAAAGAAGCCTGCATGAATTTAAAGATATTGCAGCATTGTTTGAGGGGCCCAGGCTTGGTTGTGGGATTAAACAGTAGCTATAAGGAGATCGCCGCTGGGGAATAGTGAACTGCGGTGCATAAATGAGTATTTTGGAGGTGTGCAACAGCTTACCAGCGAGAAAATAGGTCTCAGAATGTGACAAAACCTGTTTAGATGAAGGTAACAGCTGCTTGTATCGAGTCTGTGTACTAATCATCAGCTCTGAGGTCAGAATTCTGTTTGCTGCGCTTAATGTAATGAAATTTCTTTATGCTACAGTATTAGATTTATGGCTGCTAAATGAGTAAATTATATCCTTGTTATTATTTCGGTTGTTCCATTTACATATTTGTCAAACACTTAAACTTTGACCCAAAAAGCAAGAACCAGTGGTGTGACATTTTGTCATTCATTTATACTAAAACAATCAAAATATAACCCATCGCATTATAATATGTAATTTTCAAAGATGCAACTCTTCAGCTTGCCCTACAAAGAACAGTTCAAACTATTCTATTATTACAGACTAAAAGCGAGACACCAATACTACACTGAAGAGCACAAAGATATACTGAGAGGGGGGGGGGGGGTGTGAATCAGTATATCAACTAATTTTTTCCCTCTCAACTCTTATCAACTTTAAACTCTAATACAAATCAACTATGCAAGAATATCTCAATATAAACAAGTTGACACCAAGATTTTACGTGGAAACCCTTACATGAGAAAACCACGGTACAAACAATGTACTTTATGAATTATATAAACTTTTACAATGAATGTAGGCACCAACCTACTTGAATCACCAAATAAGTAGTTTAGTAGGCACCAACCTACAAAGAGCACCAACCTACAAGGGCTTTAACCCCTAATGCTGATTTAGTTGACACCAACCACAGAAATTACCAACCCTAAACCCGATTTAGTAGGTGTTGTACCCCAAAATTAAAATTTTTGTTACACTTAGACATTTTGAAGAAATGAGTAAAAGTCTTGTCAAATCAATGAAAAAGGTCAAATTTGGGTGTGCGTGTCTTGCATGGAGGGTTAAAATACAAATTTTTCAAATTCTGACGATCTGGGTCTGCTAAGAGCAGCTTAACCTACAAAACCCAGATCTCAGTTTTTCATCCCTAAATTTTAGGAAAACTGCTATTTTTAGAAATTTTCTCGAAATAGTAAAGTTTTCTGGGTTTTTCTGGGTTTCTTTCGAAACGGATACTAGCAAAATTTTCTAAAAATAGAAAGTTGGTCCGACAGGGTCCGAACTGATTTTGATTGGCTCAAAATATGTCCGTATCAGGCTGGTGTAGTCAGAATCTTAAAATAATCAGTTTTGCCCTACTGGGTCTATTCAGCTTTTTCAGAAGCATATCTGGAGTTCTAAGGTCATCAATGGAGGTCATCTGACTGCCAGGCGTCAATTTCAGCATTCAAATTTTCGGCAGAAGGTGAAACGATGAACATGCACGAAGAACGAGGAAGAAGATTGAAAAGTCTCGAAAATCTTCTAACACTGCTGAAAGTGGGCGCCCCTGTTGAAGAAAGGCGCCCACCTTTTTAGGGCACCAGATGAAAGAATTAGGGTTACGGTCTTCAATGAAAGTTGTTCAGTGTTCAGTCAGCTTCGCGATGAATATCCCCGGCAGAGCATCCGACGATCCAGTCTCCGGCAGATTCAAGTCAAAGTGGAGGTATTAAATGAAGATCTGAAACTTGAAGAAGATGAAGTTGAAATTTTTTCTAAGTCTGGAGAAACTGGGCGCCCTAAGTGAAGAAAGGCGCCCAACTTTTCAAGGGTGCAAACAGATGAATTTGCAGTCAAAGCTATAACGGGAGGTCTTCAGAATTCAACTGGCTTTCCAGCGAGACACTCGGCACGTCAATCGGAGTTCGCAGTCGTCAGATTCGAAGAGCTGAACAGAAGGTCCGATGACAGTTGAATAGAGAAATCTAAAAGCAAAAGTGAAAAAGGTGAAAAATAAACTAAGTGTTGGTAAACTGGGCGCCCCCAGTCAAGATAGGCGCCCAACCTTTTGAAGGGTGAAAATCCACTTTTTGGCAAAAGTGTCTCCAGAAGACCCCTCTTCATTCTCCGTCAGCTTCGCGATGAGCACAAACATTCAGCAATCCGACGCCCGAAGCTCAAAATTCGACAAGATCATCTGTCAAAGAGAAGTTAATGAAGAGCTTGGAAATCAGAAAAAATGGCTAACACTGAAGAAGTTGGGCGCCCCTAGAAGGAAAAGCCTCCCGTGAATTCGGAGGTCGAGATCAAATTTTTAGCCGGAGGTGCCTCCAGAACATCTTTTTCAGAATCAGTCAGGCTTCGCCGTGAATCACCCAGCTCGTCTGTCGGGTTGATCTGTCAACGGGGAATCAGAGGCGAAGTGGCATGTTAAAATGGAGGAAAGTTGAAAAAGTTGAAATTTTGACTAAGTCTGGTGAAGTTGAGCGCCCCTCTTGGAGAAAGGCGCCCAAATCCTCATGCCTTAGAAGTTTTTTTTTGAGATTTTCAAAATTTTCAAATTTGTGAGAGGAGAAGGGTGGCGTCCAAGTTCAAAGAACAAAGATTTAGGGTTTTGAAATAAAAGCAGAAAAGAAAGCAAAACCTAAATCAGACCCTAAGTCTATTTAACACCTCTTTTCAATGTATTTTTCATTATTTTTGCAGGTAGCATCCAGAGGAGAAAGTTGGAGCAGCAAGTTTGAGAAATTTTTGTGATTAAAGAATTCATAGTTGCTGGTTTTACATCAGATTTTTCAGACCAGCAAGCATAAACCCTTGTTTTTTCAAGCTTTTTGTTCCAGAAGATCAAGTTTTTCAAGCAGAAGGCCAAGGCTTTCAATTTTTCAGTCATCTGGGTCTTTTTGCCTCCACCTTCTGAAGAATTTTTCAAGAAACTTCATCAAGTTGCAGCAAGTGCTTTTATCTTGCATGTCAGTGAAAACCTCAGAGCATTCATATTTCAACCATCTGGGTCCTTTCCAATCAGTCTTCTGAAGAAAACCCATATCGCAGCTTTTTTCGAAAACCTAGGGTTGGCTGCTTTTTCGATCAAGCGTCAGGGTTTTGCAAATCCAATCAACTGGGTCCATTTCTAATGATATTCTGAACAAAACCCAGATGCCAGCTTTTTTCAGGAAAAATTGAAGAAATTAGGGTTTGCTGCTTTTTCAGTCAAAATTTAAGATTTTCGAAAACGGACGATCTGGGTTATCTTGCATTGATATTCTGAACAAAACCCATATCTCAGAAAAATTCTCAAAAAATTCGTCCGTTGAAGCATAAAAATCAGCATTCTAAAAATAGAAATTGCACAAGACTTGTCTGAACCAAGGCGAGTTTACAGTTGTTCTTCAAGTTTTCTGAAATGGAGTACACTCCTAATGTTTTCAAGTCCGAATCAGCCCTCTTTCATAATTACATCAAAACAGCTGAGACAGACTTGCATCATGTTAAGCCGGTGTTCGATCTATATCCCTTGGAGAGAGCAGGCAACATTTCAATCAAGAACCTGGGTCATTCTGGACTCCTCGCAGCAGCGTCTATTCCTATATCAGTTCAGAGCCTTGAGTTCGTAATCGCTTGCATTAAGCATTACAACCCGGCTACTAGGGAGATCCAGTCAGCGGATGGCAGGTTGATTTGCAGTCTAAAGCCTGACATGGTCGAAAGGTGTTTTTCCATTCCCCCATGGCCTGAAAGTGTAACTCTTTCGAGGGATGAATGTGAAAAGATGTGGAACATGCATAAGGACAAATACAGCAAGAAGATTGCACAGAGATGGATGAAAGAAAAACATAAGACATTGCCCAAGAATGTCGGGCGAGGAGAGTTCAAGGACGAGGTTGCCATCATCATCACTTTGCTCAACAGGGTCACTGGTTCAGCAGATGCCACCAAGTTCCAACCTTGGATGTTTTATGCCATACCTCACATTATGAAAAAGACTGAGTTTTATGATTGGCCTACTTTGATAAGTGACTGCCTACATCAGCAAATAACAGAATATTTTCAGTTTCATGTATTCCACATGGTGTCATATCTAGTCTATTTGGTGGCCTATCAAGGTCAATTCAGAGGATTGAACACCGAGGGGTCATTGAGCGTTCAACACATATATAATTATTATCCCCAGTTGGAATTCACAAAGTCGTTGCACCACTACAAAAGGGTGAACGAGGCATTCTTGATGTACACGGTGCGTGACTTGGACAATGAATTGCACGTCCGCATCTCTTCAGTTGCCAGGGCAGCAATGGCAGAATGGGCAGATTGGTTTATATAGTTTCCTACCTTTACCTATCTCAGGGTTTATGGTTATTCAGGTGCCCCGCTCATGTTGCCAAGGTATCCGTCAGACGAGGTCATCTTCATGGAATTCTTGAGGCAAGCTCACGGTGTTCATATAGTCTTGAGAAATAGAAAGAAACCCTCTCTTCACTTTCCATTAGGGTTGGGTATTTATACATGCAGGACCGCTACAGATGCCAAGACAATTGGAGAAGAGCTAGATAAATTTGGTCTGAAATCCTACAGTGAGAGGCGGTCATTTGACCCTCATGGTGTCTACGCTGGCCGGTTGGAGAAGAACTACAATCACATACCCGCACTTGAAGATTTTTGGGCTAACTGTGCAGATGAGTTTGAAGTGCGAAGGCGTAGTTACAGCAGGTTGACTCTCCATCAGATGAAAGACTGTTTGAATGAAGACATTGAAGGACTCTCCGATGATGATGAAGATGTGCTTCTACCAATGTACACTCAGAAAAGAATCGAGGATCAGCCTCTTCCACAAGTTAATTGGGTAAACAAGGAATCTCTTTCAGTTGAAGACAGAACAAAACAAGTTGTGGAGTATAGTAAGGTTTTCCTAGTGCTTAAAAGGAAGAACTCTATTCCAGTAGCAGAGCCGCCAAGGATAATTCCCTCTTCTTCCACAGCACAGTCAAAAGGAAAGGGTAAAAGTCAGTCTCAAGATGGCATCAAAGGCAGTAGATCGAATAAAAATGTAAGAAGAAGGATGGATTTCTCAGGCATAGTCATACAGGAACAGCCTACAATTGATTCAGAAGTTCCTCTTGACGAGCCCATACCTCAGAATGAAGCAGAGGAGCCGCCTTCAACACATGTTCCTGTACCTTTGACGGGTTCGTCACCAATTCATATTGATCTTGATATCGAAGATGATGAAGAGATTGCAGCAGTACCTCCTGAGGAAGTTAGTAAAGATACTACGGTGTCTTGGCTTGAGAACTCCTTAGGAAGGGTTAGGAGAAGGCCTTCATATCAAGTGAGTGTCGATGATCTCGATAACATTTATCAGGAACCTCCTAAGAAGAAGGCAAAGAAGCAAGTTCATTTTGATAGGAATCCTGATAACGAGATTGTCATAGAGACTGCGGTGCCCCCAGAAGATAAGAATAGGGATGAGGTAAACATGGATGATTTTGTCATGGTCAAGGCTAATCTCGGTAGAAATACCAGACATGCAGATTTGAGTCTCTTCAAAGTTGTATCTGAAAACCTTCATGAAAGAGTGTTAAAAGACGGAGAAGACAAGGCAGCCCTCAAGGCTGAAAATCAGCAGCTTAAGCTTTTTATTTCTAACCTTGCTCGTGGTTCTTCACAAACAACTCAGTTGCTGCCCCAGGTCTTAGAGACACCAGCTGATCATCATCAGTTAAGACAGCTGGTCATATGTGGGAAAGAGACTCAGGAGTGGATCGAGAGCTTCATTGTCAGAGGAAAGGAGATCTTGGCTCAGATGTTCCAGTTGAGAGAAAACGCTCATGAACTTCGTCAAGGCATCCAAGGATTTGAACAAACACTGGCTGAAGTAAAACCTAGGCATGAGATTATCATTGCTGATTTAGACACAGCCTACGGTTCAGCGGTTTCAAAGGAGCACAAAAGACAAATCCTTGCTTGGAGAGAGCGTCATGTTTTCAAAGTTAAAACTTATGAGAGAATATCTGAAGAATTCATCACCTACAGACAAAGGGTGGTTGAAGCTCTCCTTTTCATCAGCGAATTTGTCATAGAGATCCCCTCTCAGTACAGTCTTGAGGATGGTTCTTACGTCGGGCTTGAGGAAGTACAAAATCAGTTCCAGAATGTTGTTCATAGTTGCAGCCCAGTTGGTGGAAGGATAGGTCATGTTTCAATGATGTCAGCAAAGTTCAATAAAGCGGCCAATGAGATTGAAGATTTCCAGAGATCTATTGCAGATGCCGAAGATATTCTTGAAAAGCGGTGTTTTGCTGTTGATGGTATAGATGCACCGAACCGGGACACAATCTCAAACTTCCTAGCGGATGTGATCGAGTTTTAAAGCAGCTTTCTTCTAGAAGCTTTCTTTCCGCTTTCTTTCTATTCTTGGAATAATCCTTATCCATTCTTTGAGGATAGAAAGAAGATAAGTTGTAATAGTTGGCAGTTCCCGCTTTTTCTGCTTTTTAGGGTTTCTTCTTTCTAGATTTAGTAATAAAGCTTGCTTGCTGAGCAAGCCCTAGATTGTGAAAGCAAGGAGATTTTAGGGTTCCCTACTCCTCTGCTTCTCTATAAATAAGAGCCTTTGCTCATTTATTTTTCTTTAACCGTGCTAGTGAGAACAAAACGCTGAGCCTATTGTGCCTTCTATTTGTTGCTCAAGTATTGTTCATTTGTATTGTGATAAGCAAATTGTTGAGCCTCTTTAGCCAACAAGGAGTTAGTAAGATTGCTGTTTTCTATTGTGTTAAGAATAAGTTTGCAAGCCTCCTTAGCTGCAATTTCTTGTTCAAGGCATGTTAGAAGGGAGTTTTTGTTTCAGAGATTTGAGTAATGAAATCATGAGCCTCTTTTGCCTTGGTCTAAAATCTCAGATTTCCGTTATCTATGTTATGCTTTTATGATCTTTATTTCAGCTTACAGTGAAGTGTGTAGTTGTTTGTTGGGAGAGAGATTGTTAAAGTATTTTTGTCAGAAAATCTGCCTTGTTAATTTCTAACTTCTCTTGCTCTGCTATTACTTGAGAGGTTAGGAACGTCTTTAGTTTAAGTTAGTCGTAGTTGAACTTCTTATCAGAAAATCTCAGCTACGGCGTTTGTGTTTAAAAAACCTTGTGCTCTAAGCTGATCCAAAAAGATAGGCAACTTAGTTTTAGTTTACTTTCTTTCAAACACCATCAGCAAGAGGGAGCTTCCCCTCCTAATTTGAAGAGCAGTTTATCTGTGCATAGCTGTCCGTTTTCAAATCCGCATTCCAGAGGTGCGAATTTAAACGCCAACAGACTGTCATCTGGATTTGATATTGGTAGCTCCGCAAACTCCTTTAGAATAGAGTGATCTGCTATAAGGTCAAGGAGGTCTACCTTGAACTCTCTACAGTACCAGAGGTGTGCACTGGAAAACATTTATCTAAGGCAAGCGTTGCAGGAAATCTTGAATGATGAGGTCAGAAGGTTGATACAAGTACTTAAAGATTCAGAGGGAGCCTACTGAACCTATAGAAGATGGTTGTGTTGTTGATTGAAAGAGCACCTCTGGATGTTGTTTTAGGTTGAGGTCTGCGATGATATCTTGGTGTAGCAGGAAGCAATCTTTTGTTGCACTGAGTACAACTGAAGCCATATATATTGCAGCCTCTATGGGAGCAAGAGAAGCAGTATGGCTCCGGAAATTGCTTGTGGGATTATTTGGTGAGCCCTTGAATCCTACTATTATCCACTGTGACAATCTAAGTTGTATTAAGCTTTCCGTGAATCCAGTATTCCATGATAGATCAAAGCATATAGAGTTTCCTTACCACTATGTGAGAGACATGGTAGAAAGGAATGTGATCCAGTTGGAGTATATTAGTACAAATGATCAAACTGCAGACATTCTCACCAAGCCTCTCTCTCGAATCAAGGTAGAACACTTCAGGAAGAAACTTGGTATGGTTGAAATGTAATTTGTTATTTATGTTTGAAATACAAATTGTTTATAAAATTGTACTAATATATAAAGATGTTTAATGTGTAAACTCTTTTGTCATGTGTGTGACTCCATGACTTTATGGGCCTACTTCCCTGTGTACATTATTGAAAGGTGACAATCTTTCTAATAATGAACACTTGTAATTGACATTGTAAAGTGACGACTCTACAATGATAAACTATCATGACAAATATCATGTGACTTGATATTGATGGACATGTCATTATAGTATCTCTTGGACACTTTGGTTGATATCATGGGACTTGATATCATTTGTAGATCATTGTGATCCTTAAGAGATATTCATGGTGGATATGCCATGAATTATGGTAAACATCATGTGACTTGATGTTAGTGCACATACCATAATGAAGATGTGTTATGAAGAATGTCATGTGACTTGACAATTTTGAGAAAACATATCATATCTTCGATATCATGTGTAAAGGTGATATCTTCACTTATTTGATTTGAAATATCTTCCCTAAGCTAAAAGGGAGTGTTGATGAATGGTAGCTTAGGTCTGATATAAATGATGATTGCTATAAGCATCATCATCGTTTATATTAGATCTATTGCTCTTTAATATTTCTTGAAATAAGTAATCGATTTTATAAAGCGTGTATAAAATCGACTTCAAATAGATGATGTTCAAAATACGCTTTGAATAAAATTCTTAATTCATAGACACCATGTGTTAAGGCACGTATATGTTAAATCTGTTTCAATCTGAATGGTTATCGGCTATAGGAACCCGTGCGCTCAAAGGAACACGTCCCTTGAACGGACGTGTCTCCAAGTATGGAGACACATCCTCTCAAGAGACGTGTCCCTTGGAGGCGGGTCTCCCTACTACAAAAGATGAGTCCATTCTTATCTGCAGATCATCGAAATCTATTAATGTTCTGCTCTTGTAGCTCGAATACCATGAGAGAAAAATTTCAGACTTGTCGAACTATTGGAATTCAACAGCTAGTACTCTCATCAACAATAAGAATGTGCAGTAAAAGCTCAGGGGGGATATCAACTTAGTCACTCAAACTCAAATAGCAAACGGTTGCTCACAAGTAACTAAATAGATATCGTTAATCACCACTTTTGTCTCTGTAGGAGACCCACAAAAATGCCTATATCGCCCAAGTAGAAGACCTTTATGATCTCCTCCACGAACCAGCTAGAGTGGATTCATTTCACCACTGAAACTGGATGCCCTAGGGTTTCCCTATCCCCAAGACCAAGAAGCTTCGAGAGATCTCTAATATGAAAATGAGAAATAAACCAAGCATGAATGAAAATGAGCCTCCAAATCTCCTTTTATATTTCTCACATAAATTTCCCACTCAAAAATAATAAAGTGACTTTATTAAGTTACTTTTTTAATATTTCACTTAAAGTCACTTTATAACATATTTAATTAATCATTTAACATTACCTTTTTAATTTTCGCTTTTCCCACCAGGTAATATTAAATAATTAAATAAATGAATTCCCTTATCCCGACTTTAGCCTTTGAGAATTAAAAAGGCTAAATTAGCATCCTAGGTGATCATAGAGAAGGGGACATTACATGATGAGAATGATGAAAGAGCTAAAGGCTAAGAAGGAAAATACAAGGGAAAACAAGGAGTTGTGGTGCATTGACTGCAAAGGAGAGGGTCATATAAAGGCAAATTGTTCAAAAAAGCTATTATGTGATATCTACCAAGTGATGGGACATTCCATCAAGGAATGCCCATACAATCTGAAAACAAGAACCACACAATGCTCTTCACCCAAGGAGAATAGTCGACTCCTCCAACCACATCACCAAAACCTCAAAACACTAATACCAATACATCTCTAGGCGGGTACAGGAATTGAAGAGGAAATAACAATTGATTCAACCACAATGGATGAAGGAGTAGAATTCAGTATGATGCAAAGGGATGACCAATGATCCAATGCAGAAAGTGTAACGAATGGGGCCACTACACCCAAGAATGTCAAAGTTGCCAAGACAAAATAGGGATGCTTTATAAGTGGTGTGGACCAAGTGACCATGAAGACACCAACTGCCCCAAACAGAAAGGCATCAATATGATAGACGTGGAGGATCGAAATGAAGAGGTATAGGCAATCATTAGAGCACAAACAAAGAAATCCATCTATCCAAACCCTCGTACAAAAAAGCAACAGATGAAGGAAGCCAAAGGAGAGGTGGAACAGGCAATGGCTAAAGAACGAAGAACCTCATGGGCTACATTAATTTCCCCCTTTACATCATGGGCTACATTTATTTCCCCCTTTACATCAAAACCATAATCTTGGATTTTCTTTACCCATCTTTGTTGCTCATCATTCATATCAAGTCGATGCAAGAAGAAATTCAATCCATTGCAATCTGTCTCAACCACACATCTACCATAAAGTGAATGATGTCTAAATTTTATCAAAAATTGCTTGATGGCAAAAATCTCCTTGTCAAAATAGAAAAACCATTTCCTAACCCTTTCAACTTCTTGCCCTTAATTTTATTGGAGTCCCATTTTTGCATAAATATGGTCCCCATGCCTTCTTTTGAAGAACCATATTCTGTTAGTTTTAGGATCAGAAATTAAATAAGCAGATTTAAAACAATTTCAAACAATTAGACACAGCATATACCCTAGGAAAACCCTCGAACTTGAGGGAGAAAAACCCAGAAATAGTATATCTCTTATATATTGAATAATAACCAGCAATTCACTTTACAATAAGGCCAATCACAAGGCCGAATTCTCAGCACCACACTTGATGTAAACTCAAGATAAATAATATTGAACTCCTTGTAAGATAATATCGATCTTCTTGAAGAATGACTTGATCTGCTATATCGAACTTTGCTGTAGGTGATTCACACTTGCTTGAATGAATGGAAATTGAATGATCATGAAGGTAATCAGCGCCTCCTATATATACAAATCGGTGTGGTCATCTCCAACAAATGCATCCCTTCAAAGATGAAAGGTCGGCCTTAATCAATGGTTGTGTCTCGCATGAAAGGTGGCGAATATCAAGATGAAGTCGACCACATTAACAAAAGATTATTTAATATTTATGTGAAGCGCCTCTTCACAAAAGACGTCTCCAATAATTAAATAGCTGTAAGCTATATTTAATTTATTGCTTTATGAAAATCGCGGCTGGAAGTAAGAGGCCCGCGGCTATACATCAACATATTCTACCACACTTGCATGTGAGAAAGATGAATAAAAAATACAAGGCATAAACTGATTACCTTATTAGACTTATCAAAAAAAAATTGCATCCTATCCATCCATGTAGAAGCTTCGTTCTTTTTCAAGTTGGTTAAAGGTGCTTCTATACGTGAAAATCCCACAACAATCCTTTTGCTATTGCTGCATAGGCTAAAGAATCTTCTTAACAAAGTTAGTGTAGTAGAGAGTTTCCAAACTAGAAGAATTTGAATCCTCTTCTTATCCACCTACATGCCTTATGCAATAGTGACATAGCCAAAAAATAAAATCTTTGTGAAACCAATATCACCCTCAGAATCTTTTTACAAATAGAGTTTGTTGCTCTAGAATCTCAATGATCAATGTTAGGTACCTTAGAGGCTTAGATAATACATCTATGCTTTTCTATAGAAAAAATGTCATAAAAACTTATTGAAACAAATTGCCTTGATTGATGTGTGAATACCTATTTCATCATGAATTGGAAAGTAGATGGTGCATTAATCATATTGAATGACATGATCCAAAACTCACTGTAACCCATGAGGCAACTGAAAGATGTCTTATGCATATATTTCTTGTAATCACAGGTCTCTTGGTGGCTTATTCTGTAATGTCCCCTTCTCGATCCTGATCTTTCCAGTGACCGTTGGCTTTTTTCTGGAAACCCGAAGGCTAGTCGGAAGGTAAAATTAGGGTTTCCTATTTTTAAGGATGCCTTTGCTCGGAGTTGGTGGATTCAATGGCGGATTCTTTCTGGGTTTTCAGAGAGCTTCGCAGTGGTATGTTCATTTCGGCATTCTAAGCATTTTCAGGAATTTACTATTTTTAGTAAATTCTATTTCTGACAGTTTTACAATTGAGTTCAGCGTGGTTGACTTCCTACTCCAGTTTGGTCAGTTGACTTGCTCATTAATGGCTTCAGGGCGCATTTGGAGAGATAAGTGAGTTATTTAATTAAAAAGGTCACGTTTAATGTTATATTTTAACGTTGACCCCCTTGGCCTAGTCTATTGACTTTATGTTGTTTTGAAAAGTGGTCTTCTTGAGGGTGGCGCCTTCATTGAAGATTATTTTATATTTTATCCAAAGTCAAATCAAGATATAAGGTGGGCGCATTTATTAAAGTATTGAATTTATTTTAAAAGTGAATATTGAACTTGAAGGAAAAGGACGCCATCTTTGAGGAGATTAGGGTTTTTGACTTTGAGAGGAGTTTAGGGTTTCGAGAAGTCAACCAGAAATTATAAAAGGAAGACTTGGATCATCATTTGGGCATCTTTTATCTACAGGAATGTTATGCTGCCGGATTGGCTTTGGGATTGCTTCGAGGAATGAAGGCCTCCTAGCTCGGGCATCGCTTCTTGCTTGCAATACAGCGACTAGTGGTGATTTAGTCTAGTTTGTGTGTTTGCTTTGAGATTAGTGCATTGTAATCAGCTTGTAGCTTCCTTGTTTCAGTTTTGCATATTAGAGTTTTTCATGAAATTGCATTATTTGCTACAGCAGATTCATGTTTTTATTCATAAGTCAAGAAAACAACAAAATATTGTTCTGGGTGTTACTCCATCTTCATTGCTAGGTCTAGGCACCATCATCCTCTAATTTGCAGATTTTTTAGAGAAGCCATTAATTTATAAGAGCAGATCGCCCTTCCTTGAGGGCCGTACCATCTGCTGCTTGCATTGAAACCCGTGCATAAATAATTTAAGGTTGTTTGATCTGTTTTCAGTGTCTTAGTATAGGCGCCTTCATTCTTAGGGAATATTGCATTTAGTTTCAAGTCAATCCGTTGAGTTATGGAAGAGTTATGAACATCTGAGTGCTTTCTTAGACTGCTGGTTATTCATTTAAAATTGCAGATTTGTAAAGAAAACCAGAATTGTTATTTGATCATTGAAAAGTTCACTGTTTGGCACTCCTAACTAAGCTAAGGAGAGTTCTTTATGATCTATGTGAGAGTTATGAACAATTGAGGGATTTCATAGGCTGCTGATTATTCATATAAAGTGCAGATTTGTGACAAAAATCAGAATTAGGCTCTTGATCATTGAGAGTGTTATGGTCTTGGCACTTCTATCCAAGATAAGGCAAGTTCTTTATGATGTAATGCTAATCTCTCAAACTCCTAAGCTATTGGCAGGTGGATGATTCTTATTTTTGTAAACTGACAGTAGTACTGGCAGTAAATTTCAGTCTTGTTCAAATCTGGTTGTAATGCTCAATTTCATTTGAAGTTATTGTAATAATCACATCTCCGCCCTATGGTAGCTACTTTCCCACTCTGGGTTAGTGTTGTGACCATTTCACACATCGCCCCATTGCAAATGGGGACCCCCTGTTTTCGCTTTTTGCCTCGGTGTTGCAACTGCTTATCGCTTGTCTTTTTACAATGAGGTCATCATTTTGAGGGTTCCAAGTCAGTGTTTTTGCAAGTCATCCGAGCCAAGTCAGTAATTCATGCTTGAATAAGTGCGTGAACGTCATGGAAGCGCTCAGAAGGCCTAGGAGACGAAGATCGACTGTGAATTCGGCCAATTCTGAGACTTCCTATTTTTTAGGAAAAGTTGCTTTTTCGATTTTTCATTTTTGGCATTTTCGGACCAAACAAGGTTCCCTATTTTTTAGGGTTTGCTTTTTCTATTTTTAGAAAGTTTCTATTTTTGGAAAGTTTCTATTTTAGAAAGGTCCCGAGTTCTGAAAACGCACTCAGAAGTTCGAAAAACTTGATAGAACTCTCAGAAAATCAAAGAGAAAATTTGAAAAATTATTGAAAAATCTGGAAAAAAAGGTCAAAAAGCATGAAAATCAGACCAAAAACATTGAAATCTGGAAAAATCAGGTCAAAACCAGTCAGATCTGAGGTTGAAATCATCAAAAATCAGCTCAAAAAAGATGAAGTTCTTGGAAAATCTGGTTAAGTCTGGAAAATTCGCCATTTCCAAGAAGGAGAATGTCAAGGGAGAGAGGTATGAATGTCAAGAAGCTGGTGAAGTCCGCCCAGCACTAAGGAAGCACATCCTAGGATCCTCTAAAGTCCGCCCAGCAGCAAAAGGCAATGTCAAGGACCTTCCAAAGTCCGCCAGGGATGTCCAAAGAGGCTTGAAAGTCCGCCCAGCACTCAAGATGCTTGTCCTAGGATCCTCTAAAGTCCGCCCAGCAGCAAAGAGGGAAGTCCTAGGCACTTCCAAAGTCCGCCCATGCTCATCCTAACCCCCTCCAAAGTCCGCCATAGTCAAAGAGGCATGTCCAAAAGGTTTGGAAAGTCTGCCTAGGCATGTAGAAGGAGGAAAAGTCAAAATTTTCACTAAGTGTTGGTACCCAGCAAAGAGAATTTCGAAAATTTTGCTAAGTATGAGGGCCTAAAAAGGTGGAGAATCCTTTCCAAAGGGATAGAATGTTGAGACAAATCCTAAGAAGCTTCAAAGTCCGCCCTAGAAAGGTGGGACATCCAAAAATGCTTGTCCAAAATGCTAAGGAAGTCCGCCTAAGCACATGAAGAGGGAAAAGATTGATTTTGGCTAAGTGTTAATGCCTAGTCCAAGGAAAAGGTTCGAATATTTGCCTAAGTATGGAGGCTAAAGGATGAAAATGAAGATATTGGCTAGGAATCATGACATTCTCAAGAGGTCAAGTGCCAAGTTTGAAAAGGCAAATGCTAAAGGAGATTAGGACATGGCAAAGAATAAAACGGAATGTGCCTAACGCGAAGGTGGAAAACAAATTAAATTTGCCTAAGTATGGTGAAAATATTGAGAAATTGACAACTTTGGCCGAAGAAAAATGCACAAGGCAAAGAGAAAGGAAGGATCGTCCTTGGCCAGAAGGAAGAAGAATTTGTCAAGCATCAAAGAAATTCGACCGATGAGGACACCCAGATGAGGATTTTGCCTAGAAAAATTCGATTGAGCAAGGAAATATTTGACTTTGGCAGAGGAAAATAGGCTCAGTGTAAAGGAAAATTTCGCCTCGGTAAAGAAAAATAAGGATCTGGCAATAAAATTTCCGACGGAATGGCTTAAGTTTTGGCTTGGCTAGACGAAATTGAGGATAAAATTGGAAAATACACTCTTAGCCAAGAAAAATAAAGAGAAAATCGAAATAGCCATGGGTCCAAAACAAACGGGTTGGAATAAATTAAAATATTTTTAATATTTTAATAATTTATTCTCAACTACTCGGAAATTTAAATGCCTTGGACAAAATCGAATTCGCCAGACGATGTTTTGGAGGAAAATAATTTGTGCCGGCCAAAGATAAAATCCGATGGGCAAAATTAAATTCACCGTGACTTCAGGAGAGAGAGTGTTAAAAATTTAACTTCGGATCTAGAATTCAGGAGAGAGAAAATCTGAATTTGTTTATTTTATTTCTTGCAGGTGGATGACGACACGAGGCGAATCTTCAAAGAAGAAGCAATGGCGTGGAATGGTGGCAAGTCTGCTTCAAGCCAAATGGAGCGAGGGAAAAAGGATGGGACAAGCACGAGAAAGTCCAACCTTGCCTAAGCATAGCATGTCCAAACCTTTGTAAGGCATGTTCAAGGCAAAATAAAGTCTGACCTGGATAAGAAAATGTCTTGAGCATCATGAAGTCCGACTTTGATTGAGGAAAAACATCCAAGCTCATGTGAAGTCCGCCCAAGGAGAGGATGAGAAAATTGGCTAAAACTCAGAAAATTGGCTAAGTGTTGATACCCTGGGGAGAAGAATTCACTAAGTGTTGGACGGAAAACAGGAAGGATGAAGAGGAGTAAAAAGGAAATGAATAAAATCCTTGTCCGAGGATGGAATTTGTCCTACATAGCACAAGCCAAATTCAAAATTGAAGAAAAATCCACAGGCAAAGTTCATCCAAAACCTTGGCTAAATGTTGAATAGTCCGTGTGAAGGTGGTACAAAATGAACTTGAATAGCCAAAATTTGGCTAAGTATGGGAAATACTTCACAGAGAAAATTCCAATTTCCTCTATCATGGCGAAAGCACAGGGGCATTCTTCTCCAAATTCAAGACACTTGAACGGATATCCAGACATCTTGGAAGGATTTCATCTACAATCCCAGACCTGTTGAAGCAATCAAGGCAACTTCTTGAAGGATTTCATCTCCTGAAGAATTAAAAACAAGCTTCCAATCAGAATCAGATGGTGACAAGGAGAGTGTTCCAAAACATATCTCCCTACTTAGACAATTTCTCGGCACAAATTGGAGAATTCAGAGAGGAAATCCAGAGGAATAACATCAACCCAGTTCAAGCAAGAGGAAGTTCAAAGCAATCAACTTCAAGTCCAGACACCTGCTCCAAGGGGAGACTTCCAGACCTCAAAGATTCCAGTACAGGTGAGAAGAAGAAATCAAAGTCTCAAAAGGAATCCAAGATCAAAGCTAGGAAGGAACAAGCACAACGGACAGAGTCATCGACAGGGAAAATATTCTAAGGCAAGCACGTGGAAGAAAAACGAAGCAACCAAGGAAGACATCCAGCACGCTTAAGGTGGCGCCTCGTCATCTTCCAACCAATCAAATTGTTCCAAATCAACATGCAACAACTTTCTATTTTATTGTTGATTTATATTTAGCAAAAGGGACAAGTGTCCTCAAATGAAATTTTCTCATTGGTCGAAAGTGACAAACCCTAATTAGGGTTTTATTTTGTAATCTCGGCCGTTGATTTGAAATCAATCTTGGCCATTGAATTGTAATTGGGGAGCCTATAAATTGAGCTCGCCCCCTCATTTGTAAAGTGTGGAGATAGAATATGAAATTGTCGCATTGAGACTATTTTGAATAATAAAAGCTCTTGAGCATGATTTGCCTTGAATAACTTCTTATTATCAAATAGTAAGCGAGGTTGCATATCATCTTCCGCCATAGATTAAAGTTAAAGTTAGATTAGGTAGAATTTGCTTTGAAAGTTGGTTAATTGAATGAGAGATTGATCGTATTGATTCAATGGTGAAGTGTAGCTCATACTTTCTTCGAATGGATGATTTGCATTCGATGCGTAAAGTTAGCCTGAGCTCTTAATTGTGGAAACTTAACTTCAGCCTCATTCGAGGTTTGAAAATTATTCTCACAACCCTTGAAGATTGCACCCATTTTGCGTATGTTGTCCTGCAGGAGGCGAAACAAAGTGTGGTTTATTCCCTTCACCGAATCCTTATTGTCTCTTGAGTTCTTAGGCATAGACTAGATTCTCCTAAACCCTATCCTTTTGCCATTTTTTTGAGATCCATTGAAAGTCCTGATCGAGAGCCTTTAATGATAAATTCCCTAAGTCCTGAACTTGTGAAGATTTTCTTACGTAAGTCCCCTTGTTTATTACTAGCATATCACAACGGCCATTGAGCTTATCCACACGTCGAGACCCGACTAAAGAAACCTTGGAATCGCCATATGATCTTCTCGCAATCTTAGCATACGCGGTGGTTTTTCAAGAGAGGATAGAGTGTCTTTGGACATTTTATTCTGTGTGTTGGTGGATGATATTAACCAACAGCGCACATTCTGGGTGTTGAGTATTTTCAGCTTTCAGCATTTCTTTTCGAGTATTGTACTTTGTAACACTCCGCCATATGGTCGCCCCTCACTCCATTCTGGATTGGGTAGCACATACTTGGTGTCGAGTTCCCTTTCAGCAAGTAGAGTAGAAGATCCTCTGACCATATGCTCGCCATCATCGGCGCCATTCTTCGTTAGAGTTCCTGCATAAGCAATTTGATTTAGATCCTCTGACCAATGCTCACACCTTGCCCACATCGGGATCCTGGTGTACATTCTGGTTAGAGTTGCTTCAGTACGTTTTGGTTTATCTGCTAACCTTAACGGGTGCATTGGTTTGTAAATGGTAAATTGAAAAAGTTGAAAAAATTTGGCTCGGAATATTTCATATTCTCAAATCAGCCTCCAAATAGTAAGGAGTGTTAATGACCTGCTTACCACCAATTTCTAATACTATGGCATGTTGAAATCTTCTATTCAATAATCATCCTGGGGACACATTATTAAATACCATACTATGTTGATTTGGAAGCATTTGAACATCAAGATAAAGACTATGTTGCTTACCATACAATGAGATGGTATGCATGATTTTCATCACTAAGCAACTAGCTCCTTTGCAAAAAGTCATCCTTTTTGTGTCCTCTCCAAGCACTAAACCTTTTCCTTCAGATCTAAATTGTTGATTCTATAGGTCACCCATTAAATGCAGCCATTGAAAACACATAACCTCGTTAGTTTTTTCAACATAGAACTCACCACATACCTCACACTTCCCCATGGTTAAATTGAGTTGTCTAATTATCCTATAGCATGGCATGATGAATTTATCAGAAACAATGATATTAACCCTATCAAAATTCTCAATCTTGTTGTGTCTTGGCTTACCACTTGGCTTCCATACTTTTATGGAAGGACACATTTGAACCCTTTCATCTTTCTTGTGATGCTTCCCATGGTGATAAAAAAATTGGCCATGATATAGCATGAAGCAATAGATCTCTAATATTATCACGAGTTGTAGAACTTGAACCAAAAGATATCTTAGCATCCATCCCAAAAAGTGGGTTATTAAAAGATATCTCTACACACATCTCAAAAAGTGGGTTATCTAAAAGAGACTAAAATTTATTTTTGTTTTCCTGAAACTCTCCCTCATAAGCTACTTGATTCCCCAATCTGAAATCACAGAAATGTTCAGAGTGTTTGTCTTCCTTTGTCAATGCTTTTGTTAAATTAACACCTTCATTTTTATGACTCAAAAGATTCTTCTCACTTATATTTTCGCCAATATCCTACAAAACAATCATTGAAGGATTGATGGATGTGGTCTGAAAAGGAACAACCTTCTCACTTGTGAATTCAACAAGTGATACTTCGTCGGCATCATTAAGAAGAACTTCTTGCTGATCGGTAAACTCGCAAGTCAATAAGATAACTTTTTCTTCCTTAAACTTCATACCTTCTATTTTTTCAATTGATTCGTTCATTGTCAATTTCTTCACTTTTTTGCAGCTTTGATCATTCTTCTTTCCTTGATTCATTGTCCACAATTTTTTCAATTGATTCGTGTTGTGACCTTTTTCACACATCGCCCCATTCAAGATGGGGACCCCCTAATTTTTGCTCCATTCTGGTCTTTTGGCTTGGGTTTTTCTCTCTCTCTCTCGCTCTGTCTCTTTTCTGATGTCCGCCTTTTCGGGGTTGCGCCCCTCAGTGAGTTTAAACGTGAAATTGACCAAGTCTGAAAATTAGGGTTTCATTTTTCCTGGTCAGTCCAAGGTCGAACGAAGTCAATAAATTGAAAATTGAGACTAATGGTGTTGTCAGCATGTTTCCAGCACGCTCCCAGCAAATTTTCATCGAATTTTGAGGTACTTACTATTTTTAGTAAGCGTGAAATTACAGGCAGTTCGTCAGTATTTTTAAAATTCAGATGGTCACACTGCATTCAAAGCACATCAGGCTACTCGCATGCAAAATTTGAGCGAAAACAAACAACTTACTATTTTTAGCAGTCCAGCTTCCAGGACAAATTTCAGGGTTCAGATGCAGAGTTTTTCTTTGCATGTTGGCATATTCCTTCTGGGTTTTTCAAGACCTTCGCGACGATATAACATGCAAAACGAGACGACAACTTTCAGAGTTTAGTCTTCCGAGGCTATTTTTAGGGTTTGCATGTCAAGGTTTCTTTTGCATGTCGGGTGATTCCTGATGGGTTTTTCGAGAGCTTCGCGATGGTATGACATGCAAACGAAGATACTCACTCAGTAAGGAACTTGCTATTTTTAGCAGGTGTGTCCCGGCAGCCGCTTCCCAGCAGTTCAAAATTACAGGTTGATCGCAGTGCCACAGAAACGAAGAGAAACAGAGTTCATTTGATATACATGCAGAGCGAATTAGGGTTTCCAGCTTCGGGTCCTAAAAAGAGGCATAAAAAGTCAAAATTTTCGAAAACCGGTGTAAACCACCGCGATCAGCATTCTTCAGGCTATCTGGTGAAATTTTAAGTCAATTTGGAAACTAGCTAAAAATAGTAAATCAGCTGCATGCGTCAGTGTCAGCCGACAGGTCACGTTGTGAGGAGCGCCTCATTAAAATTTCAAATCAATCGGAGCAGTGGAGCTATCAGAAACATGAGGTTACTATTTATAGTAAACCACCTTCAGAAACAGGCTAAAAATAGCAGGTCAGCTAAAAATGGCAATGTCGACAGGACAATGAGGTGATAAGGATGCAGTGTGTAAAATTTCAAGTCGTTCCGAGCTTCAGAGGTGCAAAATTCAGAGGACTTACTATAAATAGCAGGGCATGAAATACTGGCGAAAAACGATGAAAAATGTTCTAAGTCTAGAACTTCATCCAGTTGACATGGCAAATGCGCCTAGTTGATGAGGAAGCTCAGGAAAAATTCTAAGTATGAGGTTTATCCTTCACACAGGCTCAAATGTGCTCAAGAGAAAGAAAAAAAAAGTCAAAGCAAAGTCAAAGATTATCATCCTGCTCCTATGGCAAAATGCGCCCACCTTGAAGAGAGAAAGGTTGAAAAAATTCCTAAGTGTAAGAAATCCGCCTCACCCCTCCAAATGTGCCCATCCTGCAGCAGGGGTGAAATGCGCCCAAAACACAGAGAGGTCAAGGTGGTCAAACGTTTTCATCCTCCTCAAGGGGAAAAATGTGCCCAAATGCATGCATGTCAGGACAAAAAAATAGAAGGCGAAGAGTCACATGAAGACGTTTGAAAGTTTCTTATCCTTCACATGCATCAAAATGCGCCCAAGAATGAATAAAGGTCAACAAGTCAAACAAGCTCGTCCTTCTCATGCATCAAAATGCGCCCAAAGCTGGAGAGGTCAAAGTAGTCAAACAATTCCGTCCTCCTCCATAGGAAAAATGCGCCCAAAGTCATGCATGTGAAGACAAAAAAATGGAAGTTGAAAAGTCACATGAAGGCGTTCATCCACCAGCAAGGGTAAAATGCGCCCAAGGTAGGAAAGAGTCAACAAAGTCAAACATTTTTATCCTTCACACACATAGAAATGCGCCCAAACTAGCTCAAGTGAAGACAAAAAAACGGAAGCTGAAGAGTCATCCTCTTGACATGCTCAAATGCACCCACATTGAAGTGTAAAAGGTGAATAAGAGTGGTAAATAAGGTAAAGGGCGAGTGAAAATACTTCAAAGCGTGGTGAACATAAGGTGAATCCTAGGCGTGGTTTTTATTTTTTTTCCTCAAGTGCTAGGCACCAAGGGTTGATGGGAGTTATAAGGTGTTAGAAAATTTCCTAAGGCATGTGAAGTCAAAACAAACTTGCTAGGCGTTGAAAGTGTAATATGTTGAAAATATTCCAAGGTGTGAAATAAAATGCTAAGTGTGCTAGGCACCTCAAGTAAGAATAAAATATTTTTTAAAGTGTTGGAGAATTTGCCTAGGCGTTGGGTTTAAATGAATATTTTCAAGTGTGGAGTGAAGTGAGAAATAAAAGTGTGCTAGGCAAATAAAATTTTCTAGTGAAGTTGATAAAAATTCTCCTCCACTGGCAAACAAATAGATTTTTCTAAGGGAAAATTTTCAAGAGTGCAAGAGATGATTAAAATATTTTCTAAGGCAAATATTTTCTTCCTTGGAAAATACGCCTAGAACCTAAGGTGGTGAAATTTCTCAGAGCCCGAGCAAATTTTCTCAGTGATGAAGTCAGAAGTGGATGATAATGCAAGATGAATTCAAGTTTCTTCAAATTGGAGCAATGCAGGATGATCACAGGCGAAGAATGAATTTAAATGGTGAAAATAATATTTTTCTAAGGTTCAAATTCAAAAAAATTTAAATGAACCCGTTCGTTGGGTACCCATGGATTCGAGGCGTTCCGAAGAAAATTTTCTTCTGGGTACTGGATGTTTGCGATGATAGATGGATTTCCAAGTTTTTCGCACTTCGCCGACACTTTCTCAGTGAAGAATTTAATCAGTGATCAAATTTTGAATTTTTCTAAGGGAAAATTTAAAATTTTCTAAGGCAAGTTTGAATAAAATGTGTTTTCGGAATGAATTTCTTCAAATGATGAAGTCGAGATGAGTTGCCTAGATGATTGTGATCGAATTCTTCGAAGATGAATTTCCCAGAGGTGATGAAGAGTTGAATTCGAATTCAAGTGACAAAGTTCCGGCTGGTGAGTAGAAAAGATGAATTTAAATTAAATTTCTCGAGAGTAAATTCAAAGATGCCAGTCAAAGTCAAGTTTCTAGAAGAGCAAGATTCTTGACGTCCAGAGACAAGTGTCAGAAATACCAGAGAGGGAAAATTCGAATTCTTCAAGTGGAGTAGTGGAAGTTAAATGCACTGGCTAAAAATGGCTTCTTCTAGAATTCGATTTTGGCTATAAAATGGAGAGGTCTCTCACTTGTCTTCACAGCTGAAGAAGTCGAACTTGCTCTTAGTGAAGCAGTGCAGTGAATTGTTGCTGAGGATTAAGGAGTTCGAAATTTTGCTGAGGCTGCCAGTTGAAGTGGCGCACTTAGAAGTTGTTCAAATCTGCATTTGAAGGAGGGTCGCCTTGAATTGCTGAGAGGTGCCTTTGCTGAAGTGGAAGTGCGCACTTGCTAGTTGGAGAGGAGAAGTTGCTGAAAGCTTGAAAGGTACGAGTGTGGCTGAAGCTTAATTCGTTGCTGAAGTTAAGGTTGCCAGTTGAAAAGGACGCCTAGAAGTGAATTGCTGAATTTTCATAGTGTGGATTACAAGATTGTTGATTGCTGATATAAAGTGTGAAGTTCGAATTGCTGGTTGACATTGATTAAGAACAGTGAAGCCATCGAAGTCTACTTAGAAATATGTTCTAAGTGTTGAAGTCCGAACTTATTGAAGAAGAAGAAGCTGAGGTTTGCAAACACGAGAGTTATTGCAGCTTCTAGAAGTTGACTGCAGCCCCTATACAATGTCATGTATTATTTTATTAAACTAAATTGCTGATGAATGTTTACTGTTTGCAGATGGCTGAGGCAAGGACAACTGGAAAGGACAATGGTGCATTCAGGCAAGCTATGATTAAGAAGCTGAGTAAGACATTCATGCCGGAGTCAAAATTCATTTCAAAGTTGGGCAAGTTGACAGACACCAACCTGGGCTCCGTCAACCTGGAGACCTTCAAAAACAGGATGTTTGGAATTGGAAGTCATCGGGCTTCGACCACTTCGTACAACATTGTTCGAAGCGGACTATATGCAGCTGCTGGTTTTCCACCAGCCATTCAATGCTCGGAGCTGATGATGGAGTGTGCTAATTGCTACGAGAAAGAACACCGATCGATCATGTCACCAGATGGCCAAGTGCTAGCCAACCTTACTCCGGCAGCCATTGGTGAAGCTTTCGGGATCCCGGTGCACAGAAACATGATTTATGAATCCAGGGAGCAAGCGGAGCGGATGTATGCTTCTGCTTTTGAGCGATGCATGGATACAATTAACACCCACTGGATGAGCACTCCCAAGCCTTCTCGAACGAAGTTGCCTAAGTAGATCATAGCGGATGACTTGAAGCAGGAATACTGTGACCTCATCATGATGCTGAGTCGGGTTGGTGGTTGTGCACAGTCATTCATTTTTGAGCCTTGGATGTTTTACTACATCAACCTGGTGCTAGAAGGGAAGGACTATGTCAATTGGGCCGAGATGATCAGTGATAATATACATGAGCAGCTCCTGAGTTTGAGGAGAACGAAGACATTTTACATGAGCTCCTACATTATCTATATGTTGGCACGGATGACGAAGTACAGGGGGATATCTTATAAGGAGCCTGTTGGATGTGGCTCTCATCAGTTCAAAATCCATGAGGCGTGTCCACAGTTGCACCTGTCGAGCACAACCCACTACAAACGTGTCAACGATTCTTTCACCATGTACATCACGAGATTGCTTCAGGAGCAATTACAACATAGAATCTCGAGGGATTCCCAAGAGCTAATTGAGAGGTATGGTTGTTGGTTCATTCAGTTTCCGAGATTTTCTTACATTAGGCTGCAAGGTTTCTCATCATACCCATATAGGCTGCCTAAGTACCCAACGGATAGAGTTTTAATGTTAGAGATATCTAGGCAACTGCTTGCCTTTGATAAAATTCAAAAGAAAAAGAAGGGAGGAATTGAATTTCCAGTTGTCATGGGCAATTCGGATGAGGTGTGTCCCTCAATGCAGGCAGCTAGAGAGGCTGAAAGTGAACTTCAGTTTTATCATTTCTCATATCATACAAGTCGACAACACTATGACCCGCATCATAACATCAAGTGGGTGTTGTCAGAAGAATTTAAACATAAGGCCACCATTGAAGATTATTGGGCCGATGCAGCTGATGAGATTGAAGTGAGGAAAAGGATGTTCTCTCGGTTGCCGATTACTTTGATCAGGGAGTGTGAAGTTGTGCCGGTTCCAGACCAGGTGAACGAGGATATGGATGTTGTCCATCCTAATTATGCAGCAGTGCGAGATACTCCACTTCCACCTCCAGATTGGTCAGAGCCTGAGATTGCGGATTTGGACACGCTCTCTATCCCTATCATGACATTTACTAGAGCATGGGTTGATAGACGAGTAAACAGGTTGAAAAGTAGGTCAATTGCTTTAACTTACAATATGATGGGAGATCATAGGACGCCCACTACTGGCAGAAAGAAACAGATCACAAGAGGTCCAGAGTCCAGGAAGAAGGAAATAGTTAGACAGGAGCCTACTCAGCCAGAGCCTCCACGAATTACAGTTGCATCACCTTTGGAGACACGTTCTCCAAGTATACAGGAGGTTTCTTTATTTGCTAATCATAGGATTGCATTGAATCAGGTGCAAGCAGTACAGGATAATATTCAGCCTCCACGGAGAGAGTCAGTTGGCCAGAGCGTCAACGCACCTGTTAAGGTTGATCAGCAGGATGATGAGGGGACTATCACTGACCCTCAGTTTCAGCAGGAGTTAGAGGCGGCCATGAATGAGGATGATGATATAGTTTCAGGTGATACTCAGCCACTTGAGGACGATGAGCCTCGCCAGAATGATGTAGAGGTAGAGCAAGTTAGAGAAGTCGAGGCACAGGAGCAGCAGCCCTTTGACATACAGTATGATGTGCCCGATTGGCTTAAGGACAGAATGAGAAGAAGCCCCAGTGAGGAGATTGATCCAGCAGTCGAGATGGAGGAGTTTTTGAACAAGATCAGTGCATCTCCACAGAAGAAGAAAGCAAGAAAATTTTTGAAGATATCCACTGAAGAGGATGGCTCTCGCACCCTTCACGTAGCTGTGCCACGAGTTGAGTGTGACCGGAATGAAGCAGTACCTGAAAATTATGTGGTCACTACTCTGGATTTGGGATGCCCTACTGGAGCGTAGATTGTAGAAGAATGTGATAACTCCTACCTCGCCCTCAAGGACAGGTTATTCAAGAAGGAAGGGAAGTATAAGAAGTTGAAAAGAGAACACAAGGCCTTAGTTGGATATGTACAACAGTTGTCTCGTTCTCGAGGGCAGGATATTCCAGTGATAGAACCTCCAGCAGATGTACCTAGAGAGTCGATCAGCGGCTTGGTAGAGTTGGGAAGGATGGCACAGGAGGCAGATAAATGGGTCACAGGAGTACGTGCTGAGACGGAGAAGTTTATGGAGGATCTTACTTTTGCTTTTCAACAAGCCTCTAATATTTTAGCACGGATGGAGGCAGTGGATCATGCTTGGGGTGATGCATCTATCTACCAGAGCAAAGTTATCCAGCGTCTTGAGGTATTGAGACATGTTCCGTTGCGATTGTTGGTTGATGGAGGTGTCATTCAGGAGAATGACAGGTATGATTTCTCTAGGTGGTATTCTTCGGCTATCACGGGGTGTGGCTTCTTCGATGCGGCACAGGCAGATTCAGCTAGGGTACATAAAGCTATGGCCAATATCATAGATGGAGTTCAGAATACTTTTGAGGCCATATTTGCTAGGCGGCTGAATCCAGATGAGATAAGTGTTGATAATTTGAGGGGTTTCCTGGTGCCTTTCTTCGCAGATGTTAAGACCTTTGTACAAGATGATTTTGAGAATACTTCTACTTTCTCCACCTTGATCCAGAAAACGCAGGATTCCTTGGCTGCTTGGAGAAAGTCTTGTGCAAGGCATGAGCATTCAGTCACAGTGTTAGAGTTTCAGTTAGATTGTGTTCCACCGATTTCAGTTCAGGAAGTTGAGGCTGTGCTTCGCAGATTCGTGGAGTTGGCAGTCAGAGAGAAGGCAAGTGGGAACGCACTACTGAACGAGGATCTTCTAGAAGACTGATTGTGGGCATTTATTGCCTTTGCTATTTTTGGGAGTGAGTGGGAATCTTTGATTCATTTAATGTACCACTCCCTATTCTGGCAGTTTTTAGGGTTAGGGCTGAGGTGGCACGATTCTGGTCACTCTATTAATTGTAACCCTAGCCGTCTTTTGGGACTTGGCTAGCTATATAAAGGGGGAGTCCCCCTCATTTGTAACGAAGTAGACATTAGAGATTGGACATTAGCATTAGAGCCAGAGCTAGAGAGTAGAGCATAGTAGGTCATTTTGCTTAGCATAGTGTGGAAGAGAAAGAAAGTTTTCCCTTTGAAAACTTTTGAGGAGATTGTTGTGTAACACTTTTTATGATAATTGATCTTTTCATTGATGGTGGAATTCGTCTTGTCATGAATAGCTAGCAAGGTCTCTTCTTCCTTTCGAATCCAAGTAGCTTAATTTGATGCAAGTAGTTTACTTTGATGTGTGGTGTTTTATTGAGATAGCTTCGCTTTACTCCATACCACTAGCAGCTTGTTGATGATAAGCTTGCCTTGCGTGGTCGACTGGAAATCATCTTGAGTTTAACTTCAATTGTGATTGGTATGCTTATATGCGTCGTTGTGATGGTGTATGCATGTTGAATCATAATTTGAACATCTTTTGTTATCCCTTTGAAGATTGCACCGATTTTACTGAGGCTGTCCGACGTGAGGCTAGGTGAAATTTGGTTGAAGTCTATTGAAACGGAGCCCCACATATCCTGCATTTAGAATAGAACATAAGTTTCTTAGGCCTTATACTCTTTTATTTTCCGCACATTTCTGATTAGTTTTAGGAAAACGAACTATATTGCCAAATCATACGCGCAAGAATCCCTTTCAAACCACATACCAACTGCTAACTGCAAGAAGTCTGAACAATTGTGTAAGTCCCCTCGTAAGAACACAGCAAATACACATCAACCGAACTGGGTCTATTCGCATTAAAGGAACCTTGGAGTTGAGCGTGCGAACTTTCTCGCAATCTTAGCGCACGGAATACTTTGATCAAGAGAGAATGGAGTAGCCCTAAACTATTTCGTTCTGCTGTTTGGTGCGGTCACAAAAACCACGTCAACAATTCGTCCATTGTCAATTTCTTCACTTTTTTGCAGCTTTGATCATTCTTCTTTCCTTGATTCATGCTCCACAATTTCTTCTTTGTCCCTATCTTGAAGCTTTGGCATAATCATCACCCTTTTTGGTTCCATGATTTGTTTTTTAGGCTCTGTATTAGAGTTATTGAACTCTTCTAAAATCATTTCAGTTTTTCCTTGGCATTTGTTGCTTAACTCCCACGGTTTGTTGCAAGAGAAGCAAAGTTTCTTTCATGTCAAATCATTTCGGGTAACTTCACTTATTTTCTCTATAACAATTGGAGGTGTGGGCCTCTGAGGGAGGCATAGTGTCCCTTCTTCTGTGAGCGTTCCTTTGAGTTGCTCCCATATGATGTCTTTGAAAGTGATTTATATTTTTGTGCTAGTTGTAGCTCTAACTTTAAATGGTCTTCATTTTGCAAGAACATTTTCTTTGATTCCTAAACTCCTTAGCAGATTTTGACTTTTCCTTTTCCTTTTTCCACCTCCTTATGTAGTTATATAGGCCTCTTTTATTTAGATTCCTATCTTCGAGCAATTTCAAGTAACTATCAAAGGAAAATACAGATTTGATACTATCAGACATCCTTTGGTACTTGTCAAGGATTGGAAGGACCTCAATTTTGTACCCTTCTATATTTTCATAACTACCTCTTAAAGAGGATCTATATCTTCTTATTCTTGTGAAAATATGGGCTTTGATGGTTTTAATATGGATTTTCCTACTGCTTTACCACCTACTAATAGGATTTCCCTTCTTAGATGATTTCTTGCTCTTATCATTCTACTAGTTTCCTCATTAATTCATTTGATTCTCTTTGGCATTCAAAAACTTACATGATACTCACTAAAGTCCTCTAAAAGAGATCCTCCCTTCCTTCTATCATCATCAAAGATTTAAAGTATCCTCCCATGATTCACCATTCAATTTACCTTATGTTAGCGAATGAATTGGCCTTTTGAAAAGATTGATAAATTTGACTCTAATTTTCCCTTAATGCATTGGAGCCAATTGCTAACAACTCTAGAAATCTCGCAATTGCATTTGAGACTTTCCTCTGAATTAAAGAGGTACAGCTCCCTCGTGTGATCCATCTAACAATAAGGTAGCTTTTAACCATAAAGCGATAAGGTGACAAACGTTAGTTCATAAAAATGACACTAATGTGGAAGGAAAAATCAAAAAGCCATAAACTATCGACACACAGATTGAAAAGACTTATGACTATTATACTAGGAAAGAAGAGATTATAATGCAATAGATGGATTCCATAAAGTATACTTCACATAAAAAATATGACTCTATTACACGCTCAACACACAGATCGATATGCTAAACATCACACTAAATTCATAACTCAAATATTACAAATCATTGTAGCATAAATCAAGACGAATAAATGGCATTTCTTCTTGAAATACAGCAAAGTGTATCTATGGAGATTGGACCCTATATCCTCCCTCATCCTAGATATAGCAGCAAATTCCCGCAAAACGGTTACCAAAACTGTTACTAAAGTTAGTGATACTTCTTGTTGCTCAACCATCTTCTTGGAAACGGCTAAAGAATATGATCGGCCGGAATAATTGAACCGACAAATGAAAATACATTAGGCAAGAAAACTGATCTTGTTTTCACCAACGGCCATCAAATGACCTATCCCACAGACATGCAATTAATGAAGCTTTGAGGGAGATACAGTATGATTGCACGTGTATGCTATCCAACTGGGAATGTAATTTAAAACTGGTCCAAATCAACCATTAATTCAAATCAAGTTGTTGTCTCGTCGAATCTAAGAGAGATAGCCCAATGTCTAACCAACCGTCTATAAATTCAACCAGCGTCACCACACTTTGCCATCCAAAAGCATCCAATATGGCGAGCGCTCAGAGTGATAGTGCGTCAACAAATGATTTCATTGTTCTGGAGGAGATCAAATGCAGTTCTTTGTTTAGGCATCTATCTAACAAACTGAAGGAAGTCTTTGTGATACAAAGCGAGGTGGAAGAAGTGCTTCACAGTATTCTGGGCAAAGCATTCCTAAGCCAAATACATGTACATAACACTACTATGTTAGAGCGTTTTGTGTATATAGTTATCAAGACCTCTGGTCGCCGTGACTGGGGCATGAGAGCATCTGAGCATTTGGTGAGGCCTGAGTTTCACCACCGTATTAATGTAGCTATCGTTGGGCTCAGTCACTATCCATGGAGCAAGTTGGTGGGTGACGCCATCTGCATCACGTCAACTCTTCAAAATCAAGTTGTGGGAGAAGCAGTGACTCTCCTTTGTGCAGGAATCATGAGAAATGACATGGGGCTCTTCGCCCAATTCTTGCAATCACACAACAATTTGTTGTCTCGTGCTTAAATCGAATGCCTTTAGATTATGATTGAGGGAATTCAAGTGTTAATGTTCGCCCTCTGCATTTGAAAAAGAAATTCCCTTTTTGCTATCAATATCATTTTTTTGTCACCAACTTTTTGTAGTCGAATCGACAAATTTTGTAATGCCACTGCAATGTAAATACATATATATATGAATAAAAATATCTTTTTGATATCACAGTGTTCTTGCATGGGTGATTTCTATTAATTTTGTTTATATCAAATTCAATGGCATTCATTTCTTTTTCCTCTATAACTTCATTCATCTTTGAAATCTACATCACCCTTACTTTTTTTTTTCTGAAAATATCTTCTGGCGATAGAGCGGGTGGTTCGCAAAACACCACCTAAATTTCAAACACCTTTTGAAATCCCACCCAAAAGCAAACTTGTGAAACAAGTCACCTAGTCTCACTCGATGGTTAATGACAAGTTAGCGAACCTTTAGTACAAACTGACTAAGGTAAAACTTAAACGGGCGGTAAGTTACACCAAAAACATAAAGCACTGCCTAAGTTGAAGAATCATAAGGAAGCAATAAAGTGGGAGGTAAAATTGGCGAAAACCTTGACTAGGTTTGCGACGTACAATGGAACACCGACTGGCCCTAAAAACTTGTGCAAAATTTGACTAAGGCAAGGGAAGATGAGGTGGTATTGAGGAGGGTACCGAATTTAAGGGTAAGACCCTACAAGTTGGCAAGATTTTTAGCTATAATACCATTGTATTGCCCCAAACAAAATATTAATGCCAATATTATTCAAACCCATTGCTAATATTGTTTAGATTTAAATACTTTAACCAAATTTGGCATAAACTCATTTTTCTTTAGCTAATATATTTTACATTTTAATATTTTACCCAAATCTAACACAACCCTAGAATTTTCCTTCACAATTTATACATCAACATTCCAAACCTAGGTTATAAGTGAAGCCAAAAAAATAAAAGGAAATCTCTAGAAATTTTTGTTATTATTGATGGAGTTTGAGGTACAATACAATATGTTTCCATAACAACAAAAATAACATTGTAATTACAAAGATTAAACCAGAACCTCAACTACAAAATTACATGATTGGAAGTTGTTGAAATCCATAACAGATTACAAAATGTACAAACTTGCTACCATTGGAATCCCCACCATGAAATCTCAATCATGACCTTAGAGGTGTGATCATCCTACCAAGCCAAAGGGGTTTCGTCCTCTGACATGTGAAATCAAATGGTTTTTGTCCTCAAATTCTATTGCGTGAACACAAGTGGTCAGAGCAATGTTGACAAGGGTTTTTTTGTAGAAAAATGATAAATAATGCCTAAATGAACGCGCCCACCTTTTGATATCATTGAAAGTGATAGAAAATATGAGATCCTGCCCAAAATAACCACTAAGATCTATGTGAGGACCAAGGATCATTGAGGCTGCAACCATCACATTAAAGAAAACACTGTCATTTTACCAATGCCACGAGTACATGTGAAATCACACCCCATGACTCCTACCACAAATTGGGAATTGGGGTTTAGAGTGATGCATATTGGTAAAGGGAGGTGTGAATCATCGATGGAGGTAGGAGAAGGAGCAGAGTTTGGCAGAAAGGGATGGCAGGATGGACATCTTTAAAATTTTGACAAGAGAATGAAGGCAAGGAATTAGGGATCGGAGGTAAGGCATGCAACTCCAACTCTAGTAAAGTGAAAATATTAAGTCAGGAGCCAATAGTCGAGGATGATCCTTATGAGGTACCCAAGTAAGGGGAAGGCTGAAACTCTAGTGTTGAAAGGAAACTCAAGGCAAATGGTTAGGGTTTTAGAGGGGAAAGCACTATGAGAAGGTAAACTCCAAAACTTCGACAAAGCACTTTCTTTAAAAATTTGAACAATAAAGTCTCCACACTTAGAATATTTGAGACCTATGTGGCTGGGCTCTCTCAAGCATAGCTCATGGAAAATAGGAAATAGGATTTTTGTCCACAAACATAAATTTATTGAAAAAGAGACTACTTTCAGTCACAACTTCCCCCAAAACAGTGGGTAGTTATCTTCCTAAAAAGCAGATTTGCATCTTGTTTTCTAAAGGAAACTGATCATTGCAAAGAAAATTGTTTACCATAGACTCTTGCAGCTGTCCATGACCATCCAATAATCTCTTAAAGGAGGTCCTTGCTAAGAGAGAGTGCTAGTAAAAAAGAAATTGAATTCATCAAGCAACCAACCCCAATACCTGTTGATGTGTTTTTTGTGACCTCACTAAACAGCAGAGTAAAGTTACCAACAACGAATCTATTCTCTCTTGATCAAAGTATCCAACATGCTAAGATTGCAAGAAAGTTCATGTGTTCAACTCCAAGGTTCCTTTTATGCAGTGGAATAGATTCAGTTGGTTCGTTGTGATTTGTTGGTATCACGAGGGGGACTTACGTAGTTGTTCAGCTGAAGCTCAAAGAGAAAGGGATTTTCACAAGATTTGGAAGATTTTCAATGAAGTTCAGGTTTCCTAATACTAACCAAAAAATACTGAATATAAATGGTTGCAAGGCCTAAGAAAGTACTACTCTACTCTAAGGCACAGGATATGGTAATCAACTCTCGCAAACTTCAATCGGACTCCGCTTTGCCTCACTTCGGATAGCCTCCATAGAACCGGTGCAATGTTCAAGGGGAGTAGCTAGGAATGTTTAGATTACAATTCAACAATGAAGACACTGTCACAACGACTCATACCATCATGAAGATCATAATCGAAGTTAAGTCCACAATATTCCAGTTGACCACCCAAAGCAAACCCACCATCAGCGAGCCCGCTAGTGGTATGGATAAGCAAGGCTTGCTCGAATCAAACACCACATTCCACAACTATCATCTACTTGCATGAAATGAAATCTACTTTACTTTAAGCTACTTTATGATTCTAAGTGAATTGGAAGGACGAAGAAGCCTCACTAGCTACCCACAACAAAAGATGGAACCATCAAGCAATGATAACTCTTTTTATTATGAGAGTGTTCACAACAACTTCTTACAAAGCATTCAAATGGAAGACTTTCCTTCCTTTTCAATCTAAGCTACCAATCTATGCTATGCTATTTCTAAGTTGTCTCTCTATCTTCCTAATCTCATCTAATAATGTACAAATGAGGGGGGATGCCCCTTTTATAGCTGGCCAAGTCCAAAGGACGGCTCAGATTACAATCATATGGATGGCCCAGATCGTGCCACCTCAGCCCTAAAAAAGATTCACCCTAAAAACTGCCACAAAGAGTGGGGCAATAAATGAGCCAAAAGATTCCCACTCGCACCCGAAGCATCATGGGCAATTAATGCCCACCATCATCTTCCAAATGATCATCATCCAAAAGGGCGTTTCCATTCTCTTTCCCTTTGACTGCAAAGTCAATGAATTTGGCCAGTACTACTTCAACTTCCTGAACTGAAATAGGTGGGATGTGATCAAGCTGAAACTCCAGCACTGTAACTGTTTGCCTAGGAAAAGTACAAGATTTTCTCTAGGTGACTAGAGCATCCTAAGTATTCTAGATAATGTTGGAGAAAGTCGAGGTGTTTTCAAAATAATCCTCAACAAACATCTTCACCTCCAAAAAGAAAGGCCCCAACCTACTCTTCAAACCATTTGCAGTCACCTCCTCCAGAGCCAATCTCCTAGCAAAGATAGCCTCAAGTGTGTTCAAGACTCCGTCAAGAATGTTCACCATAGCCTTTATGACTCTGACCAAATTTTCCTGTGCTGTGTCAAAGAATCCTCACCTGTGACCACTGAAGAATACCAGCTAGTGAAGTCATATCTATCACCTTCCTAAATTACGCTTCCCTCAACCAAAGTCTGCAATGGCGTATGCATTAAAGCCTCTAGACAAAGAACAGCCTTGGTCTAATAGATATGAGCTTCACCCCAAGCCTGATCAACTGTGTCCATTCGTGCCATAATGTCAGAGGCTTGCTAATAGGAATAAGCAAGATCCTCCATAAACTTCCCCGTCTCAGTGCGAACATTAGCGACCCATTTATTTGCCTCCTGAGCCATCCTCCTCAAGTCCTCCAAGCCGCTAATTGATTCTCTGGGAAACTCGTCCGGAAGATCAATTGTCAAATTCTCTTGCCCACAAGGACGGGACAAGTGTTGTACATAACCAATCAATGTTTTGTGCTCCTTCTTCAAGAAGTTCATTTCAACTAGCTAAGGCATTCATCTTATTATTTCATCTTCACTTTGGCTTGGAAAAATTATTCCCTCATCAAAAATTCCATCAAAAATCATCTAGGCATCTAGCTTCAATTTATAAACCAAGGCATTTTATTTTCAAAAAAGTATTTCTCCCTTTGCCTTAGAAAAATTTTATTTCATCAAGGAAATTTCGTTAACCAGGCACCCATCAAAAGTCCCCACTTTAAAATCTCCGGTAAGGTGTGGAGAACTTCAAAATTATTTCCCTATAGAAAATGTCTAAGACCCAGAAAAAAATTTCCCCTTAGAAAATTGAATATTCATGTGTATACACATGAAGGGGGACATTTAATTTTTATATTTTTGAAAAATATTTTTCCCTAAGGTTTATTCACCTCTCTAGTCTGGGCTCATTTCATCCTTTTAGCTTTTATTTTTCATGCCTTAGGCGTTTGCTTCATGTATCCTTCTTTGGGCGCATTTTAGGGGATCAACCTCCATTCTCTTCTGACTTAGAAAATTCCAATGCCTTCATCACAAGGTGGGCACATATGAGGGGGGTCTACTGCTAGTTTCAATCTTGCCTTAGAAAAATTTTATCCCTCTATCTAGCTTGGGCGCATTCAAGCTTCTCTCCTGCCATTTGCAAACACTTAGAAGAATTCTCATGCTTCCTACATAGGATGGACGCATACTTGAGGTGGTGGTGCCATTTGATTTTCATGACTTGGCTAAATTTTCTCACCTCCTATCCCCTAGGGCGCACTTTAGGGGTGCTCATGCTGTTTTCCAAACTTAGAAACTTTTCTAAACCTTCTCTTCAAGGTGGGCGCATTTGCTAGGTGGTGGAGAAATTTTCATCACTTAGAAAAAAAATTATGCTTCTATCACAAACTTGGGTGTATTTAGGGGGTTGAGGAGGAATTTTCATTAACTTAGAAACTTTTCTTAAGTCGACTTCTTGCTAGGGTGCATTTCCATGAGGTGGCTTCCAGTTTTCAGACTTAAACACATTTCCACCTTCTTCCTCCTTGGTGGGCACATATGAAGGTGTGTCAGGGAATTTCCCAACACTTAGGCGTTTCTCTTCATCTCCTCTACAAGCTTGGGTTCATTTGAGACCCCCTACTTCCAATTTTCATACTCGGGAAAATTTCATGTCTCCCAATTAGCTTTGGGCGCATTTTGGGGTGTGGCCTGCTAGTTTCATCATAGACTTAGAAATTTCTTTAGGCTTTCATACCTTGCTTGCCTTGCTTACTACTTTAAGTAAATTTCCTGATTTTCATACTTTCACAACTCCATTTGTCTTGAAATTCACCTGACATGATCCTCATGGGTTAACTGAATTTTTCACACTGGTACTTCATGCTGACCTGCTATTTATAGCCCAGTTCTAGGGGTGACTTACTATAAATAGTAAGTACTTGGATTGCACTCAAATTTCACCAATGGATAGCTTGAAGGATGTTGATTGTGATGGGATACATCAGTTTTTCAATTTTCTCGAGTCTTACCCCTCATTTTGAGTCCTGAAGCTAGAAACCCTAATTTGACTTGCATGTGCCTCAAATGACCTTCATTTGAGCCCGTTTTTGTTTCATGTTGCTATGTTCGTGAAACTGAAGTGTTGGGGAGTTGTTGGAGTGAACTTGCTAAAAATAGTAAATGCCTGAAAAAGTGACCAACCAACTGTCAGATGTGTTTGCATGTGATACTGCTTGGGAGATCTCAAAAAAGCCACAAAAACCAAAAAAATTGGTCTGCATGCGAGCACCAGCTAAAAATAGCAAGTCCCTGAAAATTGATCAACCTGGCTTGCGTGTCACCTCGTTGTGAAGCTCTCGAAAAACCCATAAAGAATATCCTGACATGCATTGAAAAATCTGGCATGCAAACCCTAAAAATGGCTTCCGAAGCCAAAACTGTTAAAAAGTCATCATCTCAATTTGCATTCTATGTCATCGCAAAGGTCTCAAAAAACCTAGAAAGATTCTCTAGACATGCATTGAAAAAAGCATACATGCAAACCCTAAAAATTGCTCTGAAGCCAGAACTTGCTAAAAATAGAAAGTTGTCTGATTCAGCTCAAAATTTGCAGGCAAGTAGCTCAAGGTGCTCTGAACGCAATGTAACAGTCAGAATTTCAAAAGTGCTGAGAAAATGTCCCAAATTAGGTACTTACTAAAAATAGTAAGTGGTCAGAATTTAGTGAAATTTTGCTAGGAACCTACTGGAAGCCTCCTAACTGCAATGCCAAGCTCAAACTTCAATTTTCCAACTCAATTTGACCTCAAACTGGCCCGAAGAATGCAAACCCTAATTTGACAAACTTAGCCAAAATTTCAATTTAAGCTCAAAGATGGGCATATCCCTGGATAGACAAACGGAACAAGAGAGAGATAGCGGCAAAACCAAAGCCAAAAGACGGGAATGAAGCAAAATATTAGGGGGTCCCCATTTTGAATGGGGTGATGTGTGAAAAGGTCACAACAATACCCTCCAACCATTGAATGCTTCCAAAAGATATGGTTAGCACTTTATTTTTCCCAGACTTAACAAAGCATTTGTGCCTACCTTACCAAAATATGCTTTGACATCTAAACAATGATGTAGTTTTATCTAGATATACCTTTGACAGATAAACCATGATGATTGGACACACTTTATATCTAGCTCCTATCTAGTTAGTTTGAGCGTTCCCACTAATTTACGGGAAGTCCTGTTGGTTGTTTTTCCTAGATATATATTTCAGTCCCATTGACCTATTGTGGCCATTTGCAGACATTAATAAAATTTCAATTTTGAATTTCATCATGATGTGTTCTCCCTTTTTTCCTATATGTGGTTAACAAAAAACAAACTCAAGTACATTGTCAAAAAAGTACCATAAGGAAAAGTTTTCAGGGGGTGCATGTGGATGCAAAAAGTATAATTTTGATGCTGCAATAATGTGCAAATCTTATCACATGTTCTGATTGTCAGATTCTTTGTTTCTTGAAGCAATATTATTTGTTTGTCAATGGTTTGTGGTTGTGAGTTAATGTTGTATCATTCTCTATACTCAAAATATTATTTTTTATTGCAGCTATCATATATGTATTGGATTCTAGGTTACAAACTTAGCGAGGCCAACAAAATATTACAGGTACAAATTAAATTCACAATATTTAGGTTGACCTATTCAAATTTCTGTATTGGTTTTCCTTAAAAAAATTGACTAACATTCAATTTTCTTATAGACAAATCACTTGTATTTCTCACTGAACTTCACATTTTATCTTGAGATGTATTCTAGCACTAATGAACTAAAATGGAAGGTTTTTATGGCTTCTCTTCATAATAAGTTATAGTGGACAATATCTTATAAAAATTATTTAATTCGATGACAATATATATTATGTGATTTGAAAGTTCATTTTCATATTATATATCTCTATATGCTTGTGTTTGTTTATTGCCAAATCTTTTTCTTTTTTTAAATTTTGGTTCTATTGCTTGTAAGGATCATATTTGTAGTTAATTTGAATCATGCACCTATGATAATATTTTTCAGATTTACACCTCACAGTATTGGAGCCTCGTCTTAAGAAACTGGAAGAAAACATACAGCAATAAAATTATGAAATATAAATACATAATTATAATTATTGTCTCTAGAGAAAGTTGATAATTTATATTGCCATGTGTTGTGATTTGGTTATATCAAACACCTTTGCCTTGTTAGTGTGGTTTGCTTGCTGAGAGCCAACTATTATCTTTGCATGGGGGCTGAGGAGCTGAGCAGTTAGTTTATCTGGAAAACTTTCCTAAAGCTGCTCTAATATGACAATTTATTTGTCAGGTACTAGAGTTTCTGGCAGCATATTTATTCAGGAAAAAAATGGAATACCTACAAACCTGTGGGAAGACTGGGAATTGAAAAGGTGTCCTCCATCCACATAATCATTGACAGCTCTCACATCAATCGTTGAAGGCAAAAGGTCCAGTTAAAGTTTGTGGTTACTAGATTACTATAGACTTGATCATGTTTCTTGGACCTTATAATGAAATTCGATGAATGTAGCCATTCAAGAAAAAGGAGTTGTAAAACCACTTTGATTGCAGAGTTTTCAACTCACATAATCTCATATGTTCCATCGAAGGATATCTGGCAGTGGGGAGAATAAAAACAGATTCATTCTTGGTAAAGAAAGGCTATTTACAGTTCATTTGACAATTGGATATCTTGACAATAGTAGATATCTAGGAAAATATGAAAGCTTAAATAAAAAAGAAAACTGCAAATGTAGGGGTGGCACCTTACATATCCCTAAGATGCTGATCATTTTAAATTAACATGTCCTTAGCAGCAGTGTTGAGTCAATTTTATCATTATGTTTGAGCAAACATTGTGTGGTGTTTGTGCCATTTAATTCGCTTATGCACATGATCCCTTTGACCTTATACTCCTTATTAATTGTCAATTTTCAATGCTTTATAGAAACTGATGTCAATCCATATCAGGCAGAACCTTTTGCTGGTACAAATTTTCAAATTCTTAAGAAATAGTAGCACACACAATAACAAAAGACCCTTAGCCAATTATTTTATTTTCCTGTAGGCTAATGCA
>VDFB02132383.1:0-16315 GCA_007258455.2 Sequoia sempervirens
TCTGCCTTTAAGGCATGCACCTGTGCCTGTGCCACATCTCTCTTTGACCACAACATCTACATCTCTCCCCTCGTCTCCTCCTTTCTCTGCTACATCAACCCCATATCCCCCACTATCTGCTCTAAATAGTCCACCCTGTCTCCGAGCTCAGCTCACTCCCAGTGCCAATCTACTCTCTCTCCATAACCGATGTAGTTGTCTCTGCAGATCCTTTATATCTTCGGTCGTCCCTGCCCCAATCTCTAATGGCTCCTACCCTATCCCTCCTCCAATGACCTACCATATCATTGCCTCTACCACCAAATGGTCTCGCTCCCATCTCACTACATCTCCCTCCTCATGCTCCCTAGCCACCTCTGCTCGTAATCTCTCTATCTCTGCTCGCAGGTCAACTACCTCATCTTGTGCCTCATCTCTCTCTCTCTCATCAATCTCCTCTCCACATCGGACACCAGCACGGTCAGGATTGCGTAATCTATCTCACCCTAGGTGAATCGTGCATGTAGCTCACTCAGTGCTACCTCTAATATAATCCGCTATGCCTCTATCTATCGAGATTGCTGCTCGCTAAGGCGCAGTCTCTCCAGAGTCTCTCTCAGCACCACCGTGGCATCCTCTCCTCGGGGAGATGTTGTCGACAATGGTTGGAGGTCATACACATCCATGTCAATGTCCATATCTCATGGGTCATACCCCCCGCTCTCTGTCGATGCCTCCATTGCATCCACATCTATCACCGAAGGGGCTCCCTCTCTCCCTATCATCCTCTCTTGCACTCTTCTGGCCTCGCCCTCCTCCTATCTCTATTCTTGCTACCCTCTTGTGGCCATGTCTACCTCATGTCTCTCCTGCACTTTGTTGGTCTTGGCTGCCCCCTCTCTCCTACTGCCGAACTCTTGAAGATGCACGTGCCTCTTGGCTCCTCTCTTTAGATCTCTGGCCCCCTATCCTGCTATGTTGCAACCCTAGCCTCATCCTCTCCCTCCTCTACTCCATCTCCTCCCTAAGCTCTATGTTGTTGTCTCCTCCTCTTGGCTACCCTCGCTAGCCCCTCATCTGCTCCAACCGCCTCCTGTCTCCTCCTTTTGGCTGCCCTCGTTGGCTCCTCTGCTCCTCTAACTGCCTCCTGTCATGTGCCCTATTGTCCTCCTCTCGCCTAACCTCCTCTTTATTGCCCTCAAGGTGCCAGTCCCACCGCCTTCAGTCGCCTCTCATCCTCTGACTCAAACCCTAGTGCTCCCTCAATTGACACTACTGAGGTAATCTGTGGTGGTGGATGTCGCCTAAACCACTACCGATATCGATCTGTCATCCCTACATCCCTCTGTCCCTCCCGCCTGTCTAGGTATGGCATAAACTCTAGTGTCTCTAGCTCCTCACATACTACCCCTAGGTCCAACATGGCCCCCCATAGCCGCTCACATGATAGTCGTCAGAATCTCACCTGTGCTGCGGGAATATCCTATCTCACTCCAAACTATTGTGTCACCCAATCGGGTCTGTGTAGCTCCACTATAAGCGGAATCCTCCCAATAATATAACAGCAGGTGAAGAAGTAACCATTGTGTGCTTCCTCATCACCCCTCCAGCCCCTAAAGTGTCACAGCATATAAGGACACCACACTATCATCTTTTCCTACACATTATCTAACCATCTCCTCCATATATTTACATCTCTCACCTCCCGATACTATAGTATCGCTCCCGCCTCTACTCCCCATCCCCACGCCATAGCCTCTCTATCATCCTACTCATAATCTATGCATGATCGGTTTGGTCACCCTGATGTGCTCCCACCCCCAAACCTGTAGTAGTGTGACATGGGCCACACTCAGCGCCTTTCGATAGCATACCCGGTGCATGTCCCGATACAACTATGCCAGCATGCATGTCCCCCATGTAAACTGCCCCTCTTGGCCTTCAATGATATGCCAAATCACCTCGACAAACCTAAGATGTCGGAATTGACAGCTCTAGTCTGGCACTAGAATTCCACTAATCAATCCCACTAAGTACAAAGACAATTTCGGTACCCTACAGGACAAACACCTGTCCACATCCAGCTGCCTCCGCCGAACCGATAGATTGTTACTGCCAAAAACAACACACACGGACTCATCCAGTGCCTCGTCTGCTGACCAACACTCGCTAACTGCAAACCCTGCTATAAGGAGCCTTAGAATCTACCAAACATCCTCCAAGGTTACCGTCTTCTCCCCAGTCGGTAGATGGAATGTTAATCTCGTCGAGTCCCAGTGCTCTATCAAGGCTGTCAGCATGGCCCTGTGGGCCTTAATCGTCGGATATGTCAGCATATGAAGTAATCCTGCCTCTGCTAGTCTCTGATGCTTCGCGCCCGTCATTCGTGCCATGCATCTCGTCAACACCTCTGACCGTCTCTCTCACATCCGTAAACTCTCCACCTTCTACATCCATCACAACGACACCTTGTTAGTCTCTTCTTGTGTTTTCTTGTCCTACTTTTTCCCGCCCTTGGATTTCCCTTAACCATCCCTTTGCCCTGCCTGTGGCTTATTTTGGTCATCTCGACTTCACCCTAAACCTAGGAAAACCTGCCCAGGCCTGTCTAGCGCCCCCCCCCCAAAAACTTTTTCTTAAAAAAAAAAAAAAATCCTGCTAACCCATTTTTCCTCCCGAGCACCCCCACAAAACCCACATTTTGGTTTTTGCAAAAAAATAGAAAATTTGACTAAAATCACAAAGTGGGGTTTCGAACTCACTTGGTGTGGCACGACACGCTCGCTAAAAAATCATCGTCTCTTGTCCCCCTGATGAATGATGTCTGAATCGTACTCTGGCATCATGTCTCCTCCCTTTTGCTCTCTCCTCTTTTTCTTCATCTCCTCACTTGACAGTTGTCCAAATGAGGAGAGGTAACTCCCTCAATTCCCTTTTATAGCTTTTTCCCCCCTTTTTCACTTTTTAAAATAAAAGGAATTTTTTCCTTTTATTTAACCTTTTTTAGCCTCAACTAATTCCCTCCCCCCTTATCTTCTCAGGCCCTCCACTTCCACACTATAAACCCATTTTCTTGTGTTCAAGCACCAATCTTCTTGATTTTTCGTGCTCTTTCCATTAGCATATACCACTTCATACTTTCGAGAAGTTGTCTGGGGCCCCCTTTTCCGTCCCCGTTCCCTTCTCAAAGGGGCATACCCTACCATTCCCTCCCAACCTTCTGTCATAAGCCTTCCCTTGCTAGTCTGGGGCATCCCCTTTATTTCTCCTCTGTTTGAGTAGTTCACACAATCTCTCCCATGCTGGGGCATCTCTTTTCTAGTCACTTCTTCCATAGAGTCGTTTGTGTTTTATTTTTCTTCGAAACCCTATTATCCTAATAGTGTTTTGAAGAGGGGAAAAATATAGACATCCAAATTTGACCACTTCCATATGGTCAAAGTCTTCCCCTTAATCATCCCTTTGTTCATTTTAATCGTCCTCTTTGATGGTATTAATTAAATCATTCATTTAATTAATATTTTGTATCTTGCATAAGGTTTCTCAAAGTATTTAATTTAATAAATATTTTTCCCCTCTTTCCTCTCTAAATTAAATAAATGCATCACTTTATTTAATTTAGTCATATTATCTTTTGGAATTTTAAATTTTTTTTTAAATTCTTTATTTTTGGTTTCATTATCACATCCTCCAATTTTTGCAAGTTGGTCTCTAATCCCTCTTAACAATCTAACCCTCTTTCTTAGTCATTATTAATTTATGATTAAGATGTGCACACCCCTAATCATCATTAGGGTCCCATCCTCCATAATTTCCCACTTGCCTCTAATGAGTGATTAATTAGTCTAATCAAGTACTTGCACAACCTTAATCACTTAATTAGGTCATCCCTAATCCCCATATAATTTATGGAATGTGTCCTTAGTCAACTTCATTAGAAACTTTCTCTTTTTGAACAAGGCACTCCATTCCTCATGTGAATTTTTAATTCACATTTAATCCCCCAATGCATTTAAAGGAATTTTAAATTCTTTTTCTCATCCCCATGAGAATATTTAAAAAAAATTAATTCTCCACATGTCCTCTCACCCACATGGGGACAAGTACCTCCTTTTGAAGAGATCTTGTCCCAATTCCAAGGTACTATGTACCACCTTCATGTCATGTACTATCTTTCCACCTCATGCACACATCACCCTTTTTAAACCATATCACATGCCACATGTTAAGATGTGAGGGCTTGTGAGTTTTCAACTCACCTTAGCCCTACATCTTGATCTTGGTGGCTCAATCTTGACTGTCCATTTCCCTAGAGAATTCCAAATTCTCTATAAATACCCCCTATTTTCTCTCATTTTGGGAGAGATTATTCATAGTAGCCAAACCCTTGCAAATTTTTTTCTCAATCCATACTTAGCCATTTTTTATGCTTGCATCCACTTCCATCCATTTTTCATCCATCCTATAGCTTGCATCTCTTGCCATCCAAGGAGCATACAACACCAAAAATCAAAGGGCCAACCAAAGGATCGATTTGAGACAAGGTAAAAGGTTCCATTTGTCATCTTTATTTTGTATTGAATCCAACTAGGCTAATCTTGAGGTGTAGAGTATTTTTAGTGTTATTTGTTCTCTTTTGTTTGTTGTTCATTTTCTAGCACTTAAATTTTCCCTATCACAACTACATTCAATTTGCTATAGATTTTATTATTACATATTTTTGAAATAATATAGATAACTTATTCAAATTTTTACATCAATTTGTCTAACTTTGATTTTTCTGAATTTCATCACCACTTAAGGGCCTATTTTTTCCATAATGATCTTGCACATACCCCAAAGATAAAAATTATAAAATCATCAAAGATTGACAAACATGCATCATGCTTCAAAGTATAATTGATTCTTGTCACAGTTTATGCATTTGGTTAGATCTAAAAGATAGATTGGTCGATATGTAACTTCAATGTTCATTTGATTTTCAGTTGTGGCATGTTTTGATTTTGTTGAAGTTCAAAGCTATGTGGCGAACTGAAAGTGTCACCATTTTTTGAAATTTTTTGATTTTTGATTTTTATTTTTTGAAGATTTGATTTTTGGATTTTTGAATATTTGATTTTTTGGATTTTGAATATTTGATTTTTTTTGAATTTTTTGAATATTTGATATTTTTGGGTTTTCTAAATATTTGATAGTTTTGGACTTTCTGAATATTTAATTTTTTTGGATTTTCTGAATATTTGATTTTTTGGGGATTTTTAGAATAGTTGATTATTTTTGGATTTCTCCCAAGACATTTTATGATTTTTATGGATTTTTTTGAAGAAATTTTATGATTTTTATGGATTTTTTTCAAGATATTTAATGATTTTTAGGGATTTTTTTAAGACATTTTATGATTTTTATGCTTTTTTTTTAATGTTTTAAAGATGGAGTCGGATGAAATGTGATAGATGACTGATTGAAGGAATAAGGTCTTCCACAGTAGAGGTAATGCAACCATGGATAAATGATAGATCAAAATGAAAGATTCACTACAAAACATGCCACACAAGCAACATATCTTTTGTCAAAAGATGATAATGGTTGATTGATTTCATAAGGTAGGATGATGATAAGTACTTAGGATCAATGATTCCTATAAGTAGGATAAAATTGATGATTGTTGATAATTGATTGACAAAAGATATGAGGATTGGATAATTTTTTACAACTAGGCTCAAATATGATTTGCATGGTAAGATTTGAGGTTGCAAAGGGACATGATGGCCCACCCTTGGGTAGTGTAATCATGGATAAATGATAAGGATGCAAACTATGATGGATTGGTAACACATAAGGATATGAAAGGAAATCCTTGAAGCATGCATTTGTAATTTTTCCCCTAATCTCATCAAGAACAAAGGAAGGAAAATGGGACATGGATTTTGAGAATCTAGGAGATATGGAATGGAAGAATGCAAGGATAAGGATAATGAATAGGATGATCAAGATCAACTAGATACGATATGGACACAATGCCTAAGTATTTTTCCCCTATTCTTCATCAAGACCAAGGAAGGGAAGAAAGGATGTATTTATATAGAATGATGGAATATGTATAAGGTGAAGGATATGGTATGGAAGATATGGATAAAGTGTATGGGATAAGATACATGAAGGAGGACATGGTATGGAAGGTTTGGATAAAGTGTATAGGATAAGATATATGGTGTTCAAGAAGATCCTTAGCCTTCTCAAGATCAAAGGTGGAAAGGTAAAGGATGAGTGTAAATAGGATAATGGATATGAATGATAGGATGGATGAAACTTTCCCCCAAGTGTAGAGTGCAAGAGAAATATGGAAGATAGGATATGGATAGGGATAAATTAAAATGGAAGATAGTATATGCATGATAGGAGGATGGAGGGAGGACTCAAGCATCAAGTTCCATGACTAATATCCCTCAAATATGTTCTCTAATAAACCATCAAAATGAGGATTAGGCTCATAAATGTTGGTAGATTAATGGTATGATGGAAGAAGCTAAGGACTTATGCAAAGGTTTGGATTAAAGGAGGATAATGGGGGATGAATGTTGGATTATGGATATGAGGTTGGAAGGATTGTTGATGGATAGATGGAAAGGATGGAAAGATAAACATTGGCACATGCCTTGAAGGGTGGTGGAGTGATGGAGGGAAAATGGAGTTTGATGGTAACAATATTTTAGATGGACAATTGGAGGAAGCTTTTGGATTAGCAAATTTGGATGCCAATGTAGATTTTATTGCTTCTATGAGACTTTTAGGAATCCACATGGATTTTGAATTTGAATTTTTCTTTGTGGGCCTTTGTGGCCTTTGAAATTTTTCTCTTTTCCTTATGGGCCTTTGTGGCCTTTGAATTTTATCTTTTTGCTTTGTGGGCCTTTGTGGCCTTTGAATATTTTTCTTTTGACTTCATATCAAATTTATATTATTTTTTCATGTCGCTTTGAGGAGACATGTTGATCCTTTGATGTAGGTGGATTTTTATATGGAAGCTTTTGACATATGGCACCAAAATTGCTTCCAAGAGCAATGGGATAGGTCTATGGAGATGAATGATATGGAGGTATTATGGATGTGTTAATGTAGGTAGAATTATGAGAGGGCATCAAGGATGTGTTCCTTTGTTGTTCTTGATGAGTAGGAGGTGGAGGGATGTAGGGTCCCAATATGGATGGAAGGGTTGATGAACTAGGGTTTGGGTGATAAGGACCAAGGATAGACAAAAGGTTTGATGGACTAGGATAAGGACCTAAGATAGATGGAAAGTTTGATGGACTAGGATACTTAGGTTTATTTTGATGGAATCTGGACTTATGATGGGTACCAATGTCTTGAGCATGAGGTGTATAAACAAGGCCATGATAATATGGATTTTCTTGGATATAAAGGGGTTCTAGGATACCTTGTTCATGAAGGCCTAATCCTTTTCCTTTGTAGTTCATACTTTGACACATTCATTTGCTAATGGGATATGTATCATTTATGAAACAAGATGCAAGTCCATCATGAGGTGGATGTTATATGGAAGGAATAACAAGATATTGGAGTAAACCACCTTGGATAAAAGTAACGAAACCCATTTGATAGGTAAGGGGCTCATGGATAGCTTGAATAGGGGTGATAGACTCTTGTGGAGGATTGTGATCATGAGGGGAACTATGATGGGTGATAGGATTTTGACATACAGATGATAATGGGATACTTTGATCTTGACTTGAAAAGGGATCATGATATAGAGGAATGACTCACAATAAGACTAACATGACACATTTAAATAGGGTTTCAATACAAATGATGCAAAAGTACTACTTTTTTCATCTTTGGTAACTTGCTCACAAGCCTAATGGCACACCATCAAGGCCAACAGCAAAAAACAACATGCAACATGATGTTTTAGACTTGTTAAAACCTCTAACAACATGCCACCATGATTTCCCATCCAGCATTCATCACACAGTGCATAGATTTCATCAAACCTTCATTAAACTTGGGTTTTTTATTGGTTTTCAAACAAATGCAAACAAATTGACATTAATAACTCCATGAAATTTGAAAAATATGAATTATACTTTAAAGGGTTTTTAGATATGATAAAAAAAATGTTTCACCAAATTTTATGAAATTTCAATGGTGCAATAAAAGTTATGCAATTATTTCATCACTTGCGGAAACCCTAGGCTAGCCACAAACCTACTCTCACCAAAAGCTGGCATAGCACCTCATTCAAAACTTAATAAAATTGCTCCGAGCCAAAATAATGAAACTAGAATCATGACTTAAAATTTTAGAATTGGTTTTAGGCCGATACTATACCACCATAAATTTTTGTACTAGCACATTTTAGATTGCAAATTCTAGAAAGAAAGAATAGGACTGCAACGTTAGAAAACTAAAAAAAAGCTTCCTTCTATCCACCAAAAACTATAAAATCAATTCTTTTTCTCATAATCTAACATTGGGGATGTATTCATACATTTCCAACCAATCCCAACTATTTTTCAATAGTTTCTTGATTTTCATGTAACTATTTCTTGCTTTTTGACACCTTTCCAAAGTTGCATGACAATTTTTAAGCAACATGACAACTTTTTAATTTTTTTAACTAAAGACCATATATTAACACTCCAAAATGGATCAACATGATCCCACATGGTCATAAATGACCTTATTAGACTCCAAAACACACCAACAACCTAAAACTCAAAAATAAAATAAAAATATGCTTATGAGGCTCCTAATGCCCTTGCACCATACTTCGAAGGAAAGAAAAATCTCAGTTCCATCTGAGATGTGATCCACAAATTTTTCAATGTCTTCCATCATGGACTTCTTCAACCTACATTTCTAATATGTAGAATCTTGATTTACTTGGAAAAATTCAAATGCATGTTTCATATTTACCTTAGGTCTTCCAGTTCCCTGCCACTTGTCATTCAACTAGGAATTCACTTCCAAAATTTGATGCTTTGTACGCCCTCCTATATTTTCTGCATTCCTGACTTTCCCTATATATTTCTTCATCTTCTTACACCATCTCTTACTTAGCATCTTCTCAGCTTCAAGGTTCCAAAACTCTAGTTCTTTTTCATATGCCACATTACCACTATACGTTGTCTTCATCTTCATCTTTTGAATACAAATTTTCAGCATATTCATCATCCATAAAATCAAAAAATACAATGAGTACCTCTATTGTTTTTGCAACCTGTTCTTCACCATATTGTGCTACATTTTCATAACAATCTTCATACACTGCATTCACTTCTCCTTTTTCTTTATACTCTTTTCCATCTTCATCTTCATCTGATGCACCTGTAAACAAATACTCACAAATATTGTTAGAAACAAAATTTTGAACCTTAATGGACTCATTTTCTTCATCTTTTTCCTCTTCCTTGGATGGCTTGGTTCTACCATCATACTGATTAATTTTTTATTTTCTTCTCAATTGTTGCCTCTTTCTTCTTTCTGCAATTTCCTTCATCGACCACTTGCCAATTTTGTGAATGGTGATGTTCCAACTCCACACAATTGTTACTATACTCGGTATTCTTTCTTCAATTTTTTTTGCATTTGTTCCAAATCTTGTCACAATCCTATTATCTGTTTTTGAATACTTTCTTGTTTTTCTTTCTCATCTTTCTTCTTCATCTCCCCCGTAACACCCCTCCTTTTTGTGCTCTGATAATCAGGCAATGTTTTCCTATGTTATGCTTCGATCATGTTAACATGTGAATTAATGATGCTTTATGCTTTGATTATGTTAATGATGTTAGCTTTGTCAGTTAGTGATATTGTATTGGTGAAGGGGACGGGGTTGTATCACTCGTTTCGAGTGCCCTACGATTCTGAGATTTCCTCTTCACGGTGTGTCTGATCATGCTATGTATATATGCACGTTCGACATGCTCTTTGTTGCAGGTTGGCAGGTACATGACATTGACTCCACCTGGTTTCCAGGTCTGAGCGTGTCCATTGACCAACGGAAATTATTTGGGAGATAGTAGCTAGGTTTTCCGAACCAGGTCGTCACCCTAGTCATAGCATGTTGTTGGTTTGTTGTCGTGGTCAGTTCCCTTTGAGTGTGTATTTAATTTCAAGTTAAAGTTCATTAAATGACTTGCGTAGTTTGATTAATGATTAAACATGTTTAGTTGCAAGCTAAAAGTGATTTAATAGCTTTTGGGAATTTTAAATGATGAATGTTTTGTCTTTTGGAGATGTTGAAAAATTAGTGTTTAGTTAATTAATTTAATTGAATTAATAAAATAATCTAATTTCGAATTAGAGTTATTTTATTGATAATTTGAATTAATTGTGTGAATTAATTAAATTATCCCTTTTGAATTAAAAGTATTAAAGATTTAATTCTTTTGTTAAATGTAAAGTGCAAAAATATTGGGATTCAATTTGGAATGAGAAAATTGTTTAAAGTTATTAAAAATTCAAATATTTCTTATGCAAAGACTTTGGGGCAAAAAGGATATTTTCTGAATTAGTTGACTTTCTTTGGAAAAGATATTTGTGTTTGAAATTGGAATTGGAATGAAATGTTGATTTAAATTTGAGTTCAATTTGAGTTAGGATTTGAATTTGAATTAAAATTAGAATTTGAATGTGAATTTGGGGAGTTTTTGGAAAAAGAAAAGCATATATTTTGTTTTAGGGTTTTCTTTCATTTATGCATGGAATTCTTGGTTTTGAATGTTTTGGTGGAGAAGCTTGGAGGAGGCAAAAATGGTGGAGTTGAAAAGGTGCTTGAAGATCTCCATGGGTAAAGCTTGCTATTTTGGGAGGAAACACAAGGTTCCATCAATTCTTACTCATCTCTTTGGCTCATTTGGATGGTTGAAAACATAGTGATAGATTCAATGGAAACTCATGGTAAAACTCTTAAATTTGGTAAATGGTAGGGAGTGTTGGAATTGAAATCAAAACATGAAGTTTACACCAAGTTATGGAAAGGAAACCCAAGAAAATTCAATGTTTAAACTAGTTTTTTTGAAAACCCAATTGCTTATTTTGAAATAAGTTCTAGTTATTGAATTGGGTTGATATTATTTTTGCAATTTGGGCATTAAACCAGGTTTTGGGTGTATGTTTTTATGAATACAACCATTTACTTCAAAATGGGTGATACCCACAAATATATACTCTAATATATATTTGCTATTTTGTTTTGAAAATTTTAATTTCTGGTAAAATTCGAAGTCTCTGTTTTTTTTCATTTTGAGAAATGAAAACGCAGGTTTTATTTATTTTATTTTATTTTAAAATTTATTTATTTTGGGGCTGTGGGGGAGGTGTGGAGGTCAAACCCCACCCCTGCCGGGGCTATCAGCGGCCGCCACGTGAGGGAGGCGGCGCTGCGCGGTTATTACGCCATCGCCGGGGCGGGTGCGGGCACCGTGGCTGCCACTGGCCAGTTCGCCGCCCGGCCGAGGCGGGCGCGCTGCGCGCCGCAGAGTGCCCGCCGCCCGGCGTTTTGCAGTGGTTATTAGGCTCCGCCTGGCCATGGCGGCCTGGTCTGCTGCCTGGCCTTGGTTTTAAAATAAAACAAAAATAAAATAAAATAAAAATGAATGCAATTTCGTTTTGTGTGGGTTATTTTTATTTAACCTAATTTGTATATATATATAATTTATATTATATTTTGTATATTATATATATAATAATTTATATTGTATATATTGTATAAAATTTAATATATTTTAATATATATGATACTTAAGGAATTTTAGTAGAAGATCAAAATATATTTTATGATTAATCATGAGGATTTAAAAATATGAAATAATTAGAGGATATAATATTATTTTATTTGATATACTTTTATTTCAATGGGAATTTAAATTTAAAGTGGTATAAATTATTTCATTGCAAATAAAATATTAATTATTGGGTATATTTAAACAATGTTAAATGTCAACTAGGACTTCTAAATGACCATGTGTTTATTACGATGGCGGAATTGAGAGCAAAGAATGAATTTATTTGGTTAACTTAAATGGTTTTTTTTATCAAGTGATTTATCTTTTGCATGTGATCATGAAACTTAGAGAGAATGATTGATTTAAATTCTAACCAGATAACTGCATTATTAACATGCTTTATGGTTACGAAAGTTAGAGCAAATGATATGATTGTTTATATATTCCAATGTCGTGAATAAAAGAGGGGATCAATTGACTAGATAAATGCAAGTCATGAAACCTGTGTTTGAGTGGATTTAGGAAATCCGAATCTTAGTTTAATTAATTGCTAGAAATATTTTAATGGTTGTTCTTTCTTGTTCAATGTTGGGAGTATAGAGTCAGTGTTTGAAGTCTTCATGATAGGGGTTTTGTATCCTGTTGTGGGTTGTCTTTATGAAAGTCAACTTTTGGTGTGTCATAGAAAATGTGCATAGTTATACTTTGTGGATCACCCAGTTTTCACGAACGGGGATTTGTGCCTCCTTGGGTGTAGGAGAGGGTAATGTGATTTGGTTTCCTCCTATGTTGGAGTGGGTTTTGTCCGTTGTTTCCTCCAGTGTTGGAGTGAGTTCCGTGTTCTATTTCCTCCTTGGTTTGGAGAGGTCATGTTATCTAGTTTCTTCTTGTGGGTATGTTGTCGATAGGAGAGTGGCTCTCGGTGAGGGTCCGGCACACAAAGGGGCGCCAGGGTAACTCACCTAGAGTTTAACTAAGTGATAATTTAAATGAATTAATGGGGATCCTTCAAACTAATAAGATAATGAATGCCTCTCGTGAAGCAAGTGAGAACGATATGTCCGAGATGGACGATAGCTTTGGAGAATGTGGTCCGCCTGCAGAGAAGCTGCAACCCAAGATGGGGGTCCCAGCTCAGGAAGGTTGTCAGTGCAACTCATGGCAATTTATGTACTCAAGTACTTGTCCTATGTCGACAGTTAATCAGTTATTGTGAGATGTACATGATCATTGTTCTCTGAAAGCATTGTAACTTCGTGTTAAGTGCTGTTGTGACTGTTGTGGTTTAATAGCATCGTGGTTGTAGATGTTAAGTGGCTTTGTGATTGTAGTTGTTTCAATTCAGTTTTGGTGTAAGCCTATGTCTAGAGGTTGGTGGTCTTGTTTAGGAAATCCTGGTTACTATCTCCTAGCACGGAGGGAGTGGGACCCTTGGGTTCCACGTGGTCGGGTGGCGTGCATTTCTTTTCCGTTGGTTCTTCTTCATGTTCGTGAGTTCGTGATTTCCAGCTGGAGAGCTCGTGGGAATCAGTGGCTTCTCATGCCTTGTCCTTTAGTTCTTATTGTATTTTAATTACCCCTCATTTGTTTCGAGGTGGAATTTGTAATTGTAATTATGATTATTGGACTTACCTCATTCGGGGAATGAGTGATGTAACCTTATTGTTAAATGTTAAATTGGAATCTTGGGGTATTTATTTATCCTTGTTGTAATTTATCTTGAATGGAATGTATGTTGTTTCATTTCCTTAAGTGATTAACGTTTCGGTTTATGTTAATGTTATTTGATATTGGGTTTTAAGTAATCTTTGTCTCGTGGCCTTAGAGGTTGTTGGCATTATGAATTCACCTTACATGTTATTTATACTTAAACAAAAAAAAAAATTGGTATGTTTGGCAGTAACTGCAACTCCAGGGCCGCGGGCGTGGCTTCAGCGCGGTAACGTTTCACTAAACATCGAAACCCGACTATGTTGGACCCATTATGTTGTAAGTTGTGTAGGTTTATGCTCTGGACACTATGAGTCCATTGTATTGGCCTAGTTGTTTTTCTCCTTCGTGTGGTTTTTTCCTTTTGGGGTTGATTTCTCTTGTTTGCCCAAAAGTTGTCGTTAAGTGGTTTTGGTCCAATGGTGCAGGAAACTAGTGGAAAGGGTAGGATCCTCGGTGTAGTGCGCAATGCACCGATATCCCTTCTATTGGAAGAATTCATTATGGACGATTGTGTAGTATGTGATTTTGGTGTGTTGTGTGTGGTGGACGACAATCAGTTTGTTGTTGCTTCCACCCTTGCATGTCTTTTGTTGAATGCTTTGGTGAGGTTAGGCTCGCAAGCCTACCAAGGGGTGTGTTTTGTTTGGCTTCCTCGTTGCTTGGCTTTTCGTTGTGTAAAGGGTTGAGACCCTTGAGTAGTTCTTGAGTGTGGTTGTAGTGTGTTTGTTGGGTGTATCTCAAGTGCTTGATATGGCAAGATAGTCATAGACCTCTTTCCTTGAGTGCCTTAGTATGGCGTTTGTATCTTATGAGAAAATGTTTATATATTCATGAAGGTCTGTTTCCTAGATCAAACCTTGGGTAAAGGACTTAAGTCCCCAAGTTGCATTCATAATCATGGAAAACGTATAATATGAATAGAAAACCATTTTGTAGAGTGTAAAATTTTAGAGAAATAAAGGTTTAGTGAAACCGTTGCATGTTAAAGATAAATGCATTATAGGTGCATATGTTGTTGGTGAGGCTTATAGTCCCCAACTTTATTGTTAAGTTTTAAGAAATCATGTTGATGTTAGGTTATTGTACCTAGATTCAAAATGCAAAATGGCAAACAAATGTGGAAGTGATCATGTTGCATATCTTACTTGGAGTAAATTTGTAATGATATTGGTTTATATGTGATCTTATGGAGTTGTGATAGGGGAACTTGCAGGCTTCCAGGAGTAAGCCTGACCCTAGGGGGGGAGGATGTAACACCCCTCCTTTTTGTACTCTGATAATCAGGCAATGTTTTCCTATGTTATGCTTCGATCATGTTAACATGTGAATTAATGATGCTTTATGCTTTGATTATGTTAATGATGTTAGCTTTGTCAGTTAGTGATATTGTATTGGTGAAGGGGATGGGGTTGTATCACTCGTTTCGAGTGCCCTACGATTCTGAGATTTCCTCTTCACGGTGTGTCTGATCATGCTATGTATATATGCACGTTCGACATGCTCTTTGTTGCAGGTTGGCAGGTACATGACATTGACCTGGACCGTTTGTCCGAAAGGTCCATTGACCAAACGGAAATTATTTTGGAAGATAGTAGCTAAGGGTTTTCTCCAACCAAGGTCGCCGTACCCTAGTCATAAGCATGTTGTTGGTTTGTTGTCGTGGTCAGTTCCCTTTGAGTGTGTATTTAATTTCAAGTTAAAGTTCATTAAATGACTTGCGTAGTTTGATTAATGATTAAACATGTTTAGTTGCAAGCTAAAAGTGATTTAATAGCTTTTGGGAATTTTAAATGATGAATGTTTTGTCTTTTGGAGATGTTGAAAAATTAGTGTTTAGTTAATTAATTTAATTGAATTAATAAAATAATCTAATTTCGAATTAGAGTTATTTTATTGATAATTTGAATTAATTGTGTGAATTAATTAAATTATCCCTTTTGAATTAAAAGTATTAAAGATTTAATTCTTTTGTTAAATGTAAAGTGCAAAAATATTGGGATTCAATTTGGAATGAGAAAATTGTTTAAAGTTATTAAAAATTCAAATATTTCTTATGCAAAGACTTTGGGGCAAAAAGGATATTTTCTGAATTAGTTGACTTTCTTTGGAAAAGATATTTGTGTTTGAAATTGGAATTGGAATGAAATGTTGATTTAAATTTGAGTTCAATTTGAGTTAGGATTTGAATTTGAATTAAAATTAGAATTTGAATGTGAATTTGGGGAGTTTTTGGAAAAAGAGAAGCATATATTTTGTTTTAGGGTTTTCTTTCATTTATGCATGGAATTCTTGGTTTTGAATGTTTTGGTGGAGAAGCTTGGAGGAGGCAAAAATGGTGGAGTTGAAAAGGTGCTTGAAGATCTCCATGGGTAAAGCTTGCTATTTTGGGAGGAAACACAAGGTTCCATCAATTCTTACTCATCTCTTTGGCTCATTTGGATGGTTGAAAACATAGTGATAGATTCAATGGAAACTCATGGTAAAACTCTTAAATTTGGTAAATGGTAGGGAGTGTTGGAATTGAAATCAAAACATGAAGTTTACACCAAGTTATGGAAAGGAAACCCAAGAAAATTCAATGTTTAAGCTAGTTTTTTTTGAAACCCCAATTGCTTATTTTGAAATAAGTTCTAGTTATTGAATTGGGTTGATATTATTTTTGCAATTTGGGCATTAAACCAGGTTTTGGGTGTATGTTTTTATGAATACAACCATTTACTTCAAAATGGGTGATACCCACAAATATATACTCTAATATATATTTGCTATTTTGTTTTGAAAATTTTAATTTCTGGTAAAATTCGAAGTCTCTGTTTTTTTTTTCATTTTGAGAAATGAAAACGCAGGTTTTATTTTTTTTTATTTTATTTTAAAATTTA